>ML266278.1:970-42417 GCA_005239495.1 Nicotiana undulata | reverse complement strand
TCATAGTAGCAACCGGAGAGGGCTTGGTTTTGGGAATCAATTGCCTAAGTGGGATCCCAAAAGAAAGTATCTCACTCTCCCTGAAATAAAATTTGCACCCATTGTGGAAGACTGGCCACTATAAATATGAGTGTTCTGCAAAAGAAAAGGCCAGTCAGAAAAATGAGAGATTCATTAAAAAGAAAAACTGGCTACCAAACTGGGCCAGAAAAATTTGATTCATCCATTCTCTCATGGAAAAGGACCCAAACTAGTTTAGGTTCTTAAAACTAACCCTTGATTTTCTTTTGAAGGTACAAGTGAAGGGAAGCAGCCAATCTTGGTTTTTGGATAGTAGCTGCTCTAAGCATATGACAGGGAACAAGGAACGGTTCCTTTCACCTGAAAACCTCAAAGAAGGAAATGTCTTCTTTGGAAACGAAAAAAAAGGTGAAATAATAAGGGTCGACAAGGTAGGTAAAGATGACACACGTTCAATTGAACATGTGTATCTGATAGATGGCTTGAAATATATCCTAATCAGTGTGTCACAACTGTGTGACAGAGGTAACCTTGTCTCTTTTACTTCCACAAAATGTTTTGTGATCAACCTGTTTACTGACAAGATTGTTTTACAGGGAAAAAGAATGAACAATATCTATGTCATTGACTTGTCCACACTATATGACAATGAAATCACTTGCCTTAGTGTGTTGGACAGTGATCCCCTCCTGTGGCACAAAAGACTTGGTCATGCAAGTCTACTCAACTTAAAAAGCTGATCTCTAAGGACTTTGTGAGGCATGTGCAAGGGGGAAGCATGTAAGGTCTTCTTTCAAAAGTAAGAAAATGGCCAGTACCACCAGGACGTTTGGAACTGGTTCATATGGATCTGTGTGGTCCCATGAGAACTCTAAGTAGAGGTGGGAAGAGATATGTGATGGTGCTAGTAGATGATTTCTCAAGGTTCACTTGGACCTTATTCTTGGCATCTAAGGATGAAGCATTTGAAATGTTCACCTCATTTGTCAAGAAGATTCAGAATCAACTAAGACATCAACTAGCATCCATTAGATCTGACCATGGTACTGAGTTTGAGAATGCTAAGTTTGCTGAGTTCTGTGATGAACATGGTGTGAATCACAATTTTTCTGCTCCTAGAACCCCACAGCAAAATGGGGTTGTTGAAAGGAAAAACAGAATTCTTAAAGACATGGCAAGAACCATGCTTCTATCAAGCAAACTACCTCACAGCTTCTGGGAAGAAGCAATTAACACTGCATGTTATATTATCAATAGATGCATGACCAGACCTCTAGTAGAGAAAACTCCCTATGAATTACTTAAAGGGAGAAATCCCAACATATCCCATCTTAGGGCTTTTGGATGCAAGTGTTATGTGCATAATAATGGCAAAGATTCTTTAGGAAAATTTGATCCCATAAGTGATGAGGGAGTTTTCTTGGGATATTCTACACATAGCAAAGCTTATAAAATATACAGTAAAAGAACTATGTGTGTAGAAGAAAGTGTACATGTTGTCTTTGATGAAACTAGCACTTTATCTGAGAGACAGGAACCAGAAGATGAGGAGCTTGGACTGGTGTGGAGCAATGCCTACATTGAAGCACCTATGGGAGATGGAACAGGTGATGGACCAGGTCCAACAACCCCACGCAACTCGACAGGGGGAATTCCTCATGAAAATACTGGCCCTGATCCTGTTCCACAGCAACAAGACAACTTGGAACAATCCAGAAGTGAACAACTGGTTCTCAAACCACACAGATATCAGAGTTCTCACCCTCTTGAGAACATCATAACAGACTTGAGATCTAGAATCAAAACTAGATCCTCCTTGAAAAATTTGTGTGCGTTTGATGCATTTCTATCCTTGATTGAACCAAAGAACATTGCTGAAGCCCTGAAAGATGCTGAGTGGGTAACTGCCATGTAAGAAGAGCTGAATCAATTTGAGAGAAGTCAAGTATGACACTTGGTACCCAGGCCACTTGACAGATCAATAATTGGCACCAAGTGGTCTTGAGGAACAAACTCGATAAGGATGGAACTGTTACAAGAAACAAGGCAAGACTGGTTGTTCAAGGATACAACCAAGAAAAGGTAATTGATTATGATGAGACCTTTGCTCCTCTGGCAAGATTGGAGGCAATCAGACTTCTTATAGCATTTGCTGCACACATGGAATTCACTCTGCATCAGATGGATGTCAAGAGTGCCTTTCTCAATGGCTATTTGAAGGAAGAGGTATTTGTAAAACAACCTCCTGGTTTTGAAAGCAAAGAATCACTTGATCATGTATATAAACTTGACAAGTCTCTTTATGGTCTCAAGAAAGCACCTAGAGCTTGGTATGCGAGATTGTCAAAATTCCTGCTGGAACATGGGTACAAACGAGGCAAAATAGACAGTACTTTGTTCCTAAAGGAAAAGGGAAATGATCTTATGATAGTACAAATATATGTTGATGATATCATATTTGGGGCAACAACTGAGAAGCTCAGCAAGGAATTTGCTACATTAATGGGGAGTGAGTTTGAAATGAGTATGATGGGTGAGCTAACCTTTTTCTTAGGTCTGCAAATCAAACAAACTCCACATGGAACAATGATTCATCAACAGAAGTATGTGAGAGAACTCCTCAAGAAGTTCAAAATGGAAGATTCAAAGGAGATAGATACCCCAATAGCCACAGCTACAAAATTGGATGTGGATGAACCTGGTTCATCCATTGATCAGAAGACGTACAGAGGGATGATTGGGTCTCTACTATATCTTACTGCAAGTAGACCTGATATTGTGTTCAGTGTGGGACTATGTGCTAGGTTTCAAGCCAATCCAAAGGAGTCCCATCTCACTGCAGTAAAAAGAATTTTGAGATATCTAAAGGGCACCACTGATTTATGCCTTTGGTATCCTAAAGGTAGTAATTTTGACCTTGTAGGATATGCTGATGCTGGTTATGTAGGTTTCCTGGTTGAAAGGAAAAGTACTTCAGGCATGGCTTACTTTTTGGGCTCCTGCCTTGTCTCTTGGGCCACAAAGAAACAAAATTCAGTAGCCTTGTCTACTGTTGAGGCTGAATATGTGGCTTCAGCCTCTTGCTCTGCTCAGTTGCTATGGATCAAGCAACAAATCCTGGACTTTGGTATAGATGTGGGATGCATTCCTATTTACTGTGATAACACTAGTGCAATTAGTATGACTAAGAACCCGGTTCATCACAAGAGAACTAAGCACATAGATGTTAGGCACCATTTCCTGAGGGATAATTATGAGAAGGGGATGATCTCAATTGAATTCTGTGCCACTGATCATCAAATTGCTGATATATTTACCAAAGCATTGAGTAGGGAGCATTATGAGAGAAACATGCTTGAATTAGGGATGATTAAGATCACCTAATTAAAAACAAAATGAAAAAAAAAACTGAAAAAAATTGAAGAAAGAAAAAAGGGAAGTTTTCTGGCTAGAAATTTTAATTAGGTACTTAATCAGATTAATCATTGCTCAGTACTATGTCTTTATTTCCATACCCTTCTGCCATGTATTAATATGATTCTCTAATTGCTAATGATGTTTCTCTATTTTTGTGAATTGACGCAAAATAAAGATTTTTAACAGGATGAACCTGGTTCATCCATGCTGGTTTACATNGGGAAAGAAATGGTCTAATCAATGTCCAATCACTGACAGTCCTTAATCGATTAGTATCCTACTTGTGTTAATACATTTCCGTTATAATTACCCCAGCCAAAAGTTATAAATAGGCCAACATTACCCATTGTGAATAAAGCAATAGACGAACCCTGTTCAAGTCACTCAACACTCAAATCTCTACTGCCTTTTGCCCTCTCTTCTTTCTCTCTCTAAAATTTAAAACCATGTCGTCTGTTTCATCTGATTCTCAAAATCATGACAACGATGAAGGAGTATATGAGTTTGATTCTCCATCGGTCTACAGTTCTGAATCCTCTAAGACACCTGAAACCCTTGAACACCATGATGCCCCTGAACCCACACCAAACCCTACCCCAGCCCCCAAACCCCATCGTGTCAAAGTTCTTGCACGCAAATCTATGGCTTCAGGTTCACGAGCAAAGTTCTTGGAAGATTTATTACAGGCTGAAGAAGAACCCAAACCAGATTCATCCAGTGAGTCGTTCAAATCAGCACATGAAGACGATGCACCTGGTTCGTCCAGCGCTGAGAAAGGTAATACTGAAGTTACCTCTGTGTTAAATTCTGAAAATAGATTTGTGCTGGTGGGGTCTGTGGTGGATGTGGAAGTGCCAAGTAGGAAAAGAAAAACTGGGAAAATTCTTGAGAACGAGGGAGATGCAGGTATGAGGGGATCTGGGAAGGATGGTACCACACTTGAAATTTGTGGCTCCATTCTTGAAAATCTTGAAGATGATGTCGTAGTGACAGGGGGAACTCATGATGTATAGGAGGCTGCTGCTGGGTTGGAAAAATTAATGACTGAGATAAATGAACATGTTTCTTCTGGGGAAGAAACTTTGGCTGAGAGACTGAAGAAACTGGGGGACTCATACAACCCCAAGAAGAGAAGGACTCCAAAGTCCATCAAGTCTAAAGCCTTAGTTTCCTCAAATAAAAGGAAAACTGATGAGTTTGTTGGTGTTCCAAGGATACCAGCTACGAGAAATACTGTTCGAGAAGAAGAGGAGAAGCTGGAAAAAGCTCTGCAAGAGAGCAAAAGAAACAAGGCAGAGAAAGGGAAAGCGAAAGCGGGGGAGCCTGATGAGGCTATTGCTGATGATGAGGTGTTGGACCTGGTCAAACAAGAAGAGGAGGTTGCTCCAGTGGTGATCAAGACACCCAAGCCCAAAAAGGATAAGACTTCCACAAAGAAGTCAGCACCTGTGTCTTCTACCACCGCGAGTACATCTACGAGGACAAGGTCTAAAGTAAAGTCAAAGAAGAAAGTTCAGATTGTTGAGAGGGATGATGATCCTGAATGGAGTGGAGATGAAGAGAAGGAGGTTGGAGAAGTGTCGACTGACAGAGTTGCCATGTTTGGCAAGAGACATATCATGAAGGGAAAGTTACTGAAGGATTTGGAGGAGCCGGGTATGAGGTACTTAGTGGATTTTCTGGCAGCGCAAGGCTGGAAGGACATGGTCCTTCGCATGGAAGGCAAGCTGGTCAGGAATGAGATTGTGGAGTTCATGGGGAATGCAACAGTGATTGGAGGAAGGGTTACCTCATTGGTCAGGGGAGTTGAAGTCTCCTTTGATGCTCAAGAACTGGGGGTTATTCTAGATATTCCTACTGAGGGCTATGAAGATTATACAAGGCAGAGATGGCCTTGCTTGGATGGAATGGCCTCAACACTCAACATCACCAGATTCTTTTGTGACAATTAAGAGGATCCTTAATCCAGGGCTGTGTACAAAAGCGAGATGAAGCCTGAACACACACTGTTCTTTGAGTTTGTAATTAAATTTCTGCTGCCCAGACAAGAACGCAGGCACATTGCCAACTACATGGATCTAACACTCATGGAGTGCCTGTACAGAGGCAAGCAGATCAATTGGCCATCTTTAATCATCCAGCTTTTGGACAGAGTGGTGAATGGCACCAAGGCCCATGCAATTCCTTATGGCTTTATCCTTACTGCAGTTCTGGCTCATTTTGGAGTTCCTACAAAGAAGGTTGAGATGGCTACTGCTAAGGATAACTTTGGAAAGGACACTATGCTGTCTTGTGATTATATTGTCAATGCCCCAGAAGATGAACCTGGTTCATCTCAGAAGCAACCAGTCAACAGCAAGGTCCACATCCTGGTGCAAGAAAGTGAGTTAAAGGATATGGAGATCCTTCGATTGAAGTCTCACTTGATTGAGGTGGAATCTGAGCGTGATGCTCTCAAAGCTGAGTTGGCTAAGGAGAAGGAGAAAAACGAAGGTGTCCTACACCAAATGCTGTCCCTTCTACAAACCAAGAATCCAGCCTCATCTACACCACCCCAGCCTTAGGAATGTCCAGTGCCACCCCCTCCAATACCATCTATGACCTAGTTTTGGATGTTTACCTGTTTTTAGTTTCAGTTTTTATTTTTTTCTTGCTCATGTTTTGAATGTTTTTGATTTTAATCTGTTTTGGTGCTGATCATCACTGTTAATCAATGAAAGCTTGTTGTTTTAAAAATGTCTCAATTTCTAATTTAGCTTACATTTTTGGTTTCTTGTGTTGATTAATCATGTTTGCACCTGCAGTTGCCTAAATTGGCCATGAGTAAGAATTAATAACTGGTAAGTATCATTTTGCAACTTTTCGATGATGCCAAAAGGGGGAAGATGTGCTGTGTTGTTCAAAAATTTTAAAAGTGATATTTATAACCTAATGAACCCGGTTCTTGATGATTAATGCTCAAAAATATACAAAGTGTTGAATGTGTATACAGGATAAAAGTACAGAGTTTGTCATCATCAAAAAGGGGGAATTTGTTGTCCCATGTCACTGAATGGGTTTTGAAGATTGACAAATAGTGACAAGTTGAACCAGGTCCATCAGAGCAGATACATTTGAACGAAGCAGTTGGCACAAAAATCATACTTGCATAGGAGACATCAGTGTTTGATGAGTATCAAAGAACTAGGAGAATGTCTTCTAATACGAAAAGGTTGCAAACTGATAAAGATGACAGAGTTGATTTCAGCTAGGACAGAAGTAGAGGAAGGAAGTTGAGTTACAAACTCGTTTACCAAGGAAGAGTTGGATCAGAATTGAATCATGGACTCAACAAACGGACTCTATAAATACTCAATGTATTACTGCTGAAACAAGTGACACACAAGTACTAAAGTGAATCAAGATCTGAAGCAAAAGTCCTAGAGATATTTTGCAAGCAGAATTGTCGTGCGATACAAAGGCTACAATTCAACTAGAAGAAACAATTCCATTGTTTGTGTGTTGAGTCTAGTTGATTGTAGTAGGAGTTTTAATATTCTATCTTATCAGCTTTCTTAGAAGCAAATTGTAATATGTACAAATTGTTCAAGTTAGAGTTAGCTTGAATTCTGTAGAAATTAGCTAGAGGCTAGTTGATACAAAGAGGATTAGAGTTAGTCCTAGGATTACAAAAGAGTTTATTTTGTAAGTCTGTTTGGCTCAGTGGTTTTAGTGAAGTGTTTGAGCAAATCCTACTGAGGAGTAGGTCGTGGTTTTTTCACCTTTTGAGCCAGGTGTTTTCCACGTAAAAATCCCTGTGTCTTTACTATTACTGCTTTATTATTCCGCAAACAGTAGTAAGTAGTATACTAAGAAGAACCAAGTTCTTCTTATTTGGCAGCACTCGAAAATTGGGTACTGCACAATTAACTTATAATATTGTGTAGTATTGAAGCCTAAAACATCACTCATCCCCGAGTCTACGTCGATTAACTGAAGACGAAACTTTAACATACGAAAATGTAAGATGTAACATCCTTCCCCCCTTATAAGCATTCGTCCTCGAATATTTAACTCCCCGGTATCTATATAAATTTTGGCCGAGTCGCCTTTGTAACAATACTACTACTGACTTTTCCTGTATAAACTCAATAATTCATCGCCACATAGGACCACAATCATCAATAACGAAAATGGCCTCACACGACTAATGACAATAACTAACACAAGAATCCATACACGTACCATAAAGTTGTAATGTCTCAGTCGGACCCTCTTCTGGAAGATGAAATTAGTGAGGATATCTAGACGTCATGTCTTCTTCGGCCTCCCAAGTAATTTCTTCCACATTGTTGTTTCTCCAAAGTACTTTCACCGAAACTCCGTCTTTAGTCCTCAATCTTCGAACCTGTCTGTCTAATATAGCAATGGGAGTTTCTTCATATGATAGCTGCTCTGTGACATGAATGTCGTCAACTGACACAACTTTGGAAGGATCTCCGATATATTTACGTAGCATAGACACATGAAAGACTGGATGTACAGATTTTAAGTTCGAAGGCAAGTCTAACTCATATTCTACCTGGCCTACCTTGCGTATAATCGTATATGGTCCAATGTACCAAGGGCTAAGTTATCCTTTCTTACTGAACCTCATAACACCTTTCATCGGTGATACCTTTAGGAATACCCACTCGTCAACCTGAAACTCAAAGTCTCGCCGTCGATTATCCGCAAAAGACTTTTGACGACTTTGAGCTGCTAATAGCCTTTCTTGTATAAGCTTAATTTTCTCGATTTCCTGTTGTACCAATTTTGGTCCTACTAACGTAGTTTCCCGAACATCGAACCACCCGATAGGCGACCTACTCTTCCGTCCGTAAAGAGCTTCGTATGGAGCCATCTGAATACTGGAATGGTAGCTATTATTATATGCGAACTCAATAAGCGGCAAATGATCATCCCAGCTACCCTTAAAGTCTATCACACAATCCCGTTACATATCCTCAAGTGTATGAATAATACGCTCAACCTGTCCGTCTTTTTGGGGATGAAATGTTGTACTAAGACTTACCTGAGTCCCTAATCATGTTTGGAAGGACCTTGAGAAGTTAGTTGTAAATTGAGCTCCTCTATCCGAGATAATAGATACAGGGACACCATGCAGTTGTACTATCTCCTTTATATAAAGCCTAGCATAATCCTCTGCGGAATATGTAGTCTTAACGGGAAGAAAATGGGCTGATTTTGTAAGCCTATCAACAATCACCCATATGGAATCGCAATTACGCTGGGTACGAGTTAAACCTATGGTGAAATCCATATCGATTACTTTCCATTTCCTAGTCGGAATCTCCATAGCCTGCAATAATCTACCGGGTTTTTGATGCTCAATCTTAACCTGCTGACAGTTAGGGCATTGAGAAACAAACTCCGCTATATCCCTTTTCATTCCGTACCACCAATATACTTCTCTGATATTATGATACATCTTTGTTTCTCCTGGATGGATAGAATAACGAGAATAGTGAGTTTCTCCCATAATCTGTCGACGCATCCCTGCAAAATTAGGGACACATAATCGTCCTCGATATCTGAGAACCCCATTTCCTATAATTTCAAACGGTGTCTTCTCCTTTTGAGGGGTGGTATACCTATAATGAACCAACACAGGATCCTTGTACTGGCGTTCCTTTACTTCAATTACTAAAGAGGATGTTGCCGTATCTTGAATAGCAATTCCAATATTACCTGAGTCTAGTAATCGAACTCCAAGACTAGCTAGCTGATGAATCTCATAGGCTATTCCCCTCTTTTCTGGCTATAAATATGTCAGGCTACCCATAGATCTACAGTTGAGGGTGTCGGCTGCTACGTTCGACTTCCTAGGATGGTATACAATATCAACGTCATAGTCTTTAAGTAGCTCCAACCATCTCCTTTGACATAAATTCAATTCCTTTTGCTTGAAGATATATTGCAGGCTCTTATGATCCGTATAGATATCAACATGAATTCCATACAAGTAGTGCCTCCATATCTTTAGTGTATGAATCACCGCGGATAACTCTAAATCCTGGGTCGGGTAGTTCTTCTCATGCTTTCTTAGTTGTCTAGAAGCATAAGCAACAACCTTACTATGCTGCATCAGTACACAACCCAATCCAACGCTAGAAGTGTCACAATAAATAACATAACCATCGGTCCCTTCTGGGAGCATTATAATCGGTGCAGAAGTCAATCTGTCCTTCAATGCCTGGAAACTCCGTTCACAAGCATCAGTCCACTGACATTTAGATCTCTTCTTAGTCAACTTACCTGGGTACTCTAATCTTTTACAATTCATGAAATCCCCCATTTCGAAAGCCCAAACGTCATCCTTATCTATCAAATTATGCCCTTATTCCATTACCATGGCAACATTCCACCTCTTATAAATGCTACTAGTCTTAGACTCCTTTGAGTTTATTCAGGCTATAATGAGCTTTCTATAACTTAGAGAAACCATCAGCTCTCTTATTTCCATGGGCTTAATCCCGAGGACTTATCCATTCTCATCACTTTGTCACTCACCTTTTCATATCCTTACTCATTTCTTTCTAAAACCTTGTCGCTCTACCATACTTTAGCTCGTGACCATAGATTTCCTTATGTTATTCTTGAACATTAAGCGAGACATCACCATAGATACCACTTTTGTCAAAGGTGATGAAAGAGAAGAAAATCCCTCTACAAATTTCCTGTAATAACCTGCCAAACCAAGAAAGCTACAAACCTCCGTCGGTGTCATGGGTCTAGGTCAAATTTTTACTTCCTCAATATTTTGTGTATTAACCGGAATACCTTCACTTCAAATAATATGCCCAAGAAAAGCTACAGAATTCAACCAGAATTCATATTTAGAGAAATTTTTATACCACTTCCCTTTTTGTGGAGCTTTGAGCACAATATGAAAATGATCTTCGTGCTCATTCTCTTAACGAGAGTACACCAATATATAATCAAATAATACAATCACGAATAGATCTAGAAAGGGTCTGAACACTCGGTTTATCAAGTCCATGAATACTGCTGGGGCATTAGTCAAACCGAATGACATGACACAAAGCTCAAAGGTGCCCATACCTGGTCATGAATGTCTTCATCGGGATTTCATTCTCCTTAACACTTACCTGATGGTACCCAGACCTCACGTCTATCTTCGAGAAACACTTGGCACCTTGCAAGTGATCAAATAAATCATCAATCCTCGGGAGCAGGTACTTATTCTTGATCGTCACCTAATTCAACTGTCTATAATCAATACACATACGTACAGAACGATCTTTCTTCCTCACAAATAACACAGTCTCTCCCCGCGGTGATGTACTAGGTCTGATAAAGCCTTTCTCAAGTAAGTCCTTTAGTTGTTCCTTCAACTCTTTCAGTTATGCGGGGGCCATTCTATAGAGAGGAAAAGATATATGATGAGTATTTGGTTGTAGGTCAATAGCAAACTCAATTTCTTGCTCATGCGGAAGACCTGGAAGCTTATTGGGAAAACATCGGGAAACTCATTAACCACAAGGATGGACTGAATGGTTGGTGACTCTACTTCCTGTGATGATCCAAAAGGTCATCCCGTGGTGAAAACCTCCTTCTATCTCACCTCAATTTGCGTGTGCAGCCCGGACGTGTAGCCGAGAAGCCGCTATGTGAAAAAAGATAAAAATGATAATTTTGTATTGAAATTTGAGTAAAGTTGACTTTGGTCAACATTTTTGGTAAACGCACCCGGACCCATGATTTTACGGTCCCGGAGGGTCCGTAGGAAAATATGGGACTTGAGCGTATGGCCGGAATCGAATTCCGAGGTCCCAAGTCCGAGAAATGAATTTTAAAAAAAAATTATTTTCTGAAAAATATAAGAGATTTTTGAAAATGAAATTCTATGTGAAACCTGTGGTATCGGGCCCGTATTATGGTTCTGGAGCCCGGTACAGGCTCGATATCATATTTGTGTAATATCTTTAAAGTTTGGTAAGTAACATACTTCATTTGGCGTGATTCGTACCTTAAATGCAAATTTGATGTTTAAAGAGGTTTTGAGAAATTTCATTGATTTTGGGGTTTAATTCGATGTTTATGATGTTATATTGGTGATTTGATCGCACAGATAGGTCTGTAGGATGTTTTCGAGGTTGTGTTCATGTTTGGTTTTGAGTCTCGAGGGCTCGGGTGAGTTTCGGGTAGGCGTCGGGGTGTTAAACTTGGTAAAAATCTGGTGTCAAATGCTGTATCTGGTGCCCAGGTCCTTTGACCTTCACGATCGCGGTCCACTTTGTGCGATCGCGATGTGAAAATGGGTGGGGGGCAGAATTTTACCGTACGCAAACGCGGAGCCTTGGGGGTAATGCTCTACGCGAACGCGACGTGCCTCACGTGAACGCGTAGTTCAATAGGGGGTCTGGGGGCTGGGTAACCATGACTCTTCGCGAACGCGACCAAGGGCTCGCGAACGCGTAAGCCTGGAAGGCTAAACCTTCGCGAACGTGGACAAGGACTCGCGATCGCGTAGGTATAATAGGTCAGCTCTTTGCGAATGCGGCCAGGGGCCCGCGAACGCGAAGAACAAATTCGCCCAGTTATTCTTTAAGTCCAGAAATAGAATCACACACGGGATTTCACCCATTTTTCACAACTTCTTCTTCTCCACACCTCCTTGGGAGATTTTTGAAGAACTTCTTCACCATAGCTTCATAGGTATGTAACCCTAACCTCATTTTCTTCCATTTTGTTCAACACCCATTAGATTCTAGGCCTAAAAACATGAGATTAAGGGTAGAAAATTAGGGATTTGGGTAGAGTTAGGGCTTTTTGATTATTTGGAATTGACCTCGTTTTGGGGTCGGATTTCAAAAAAAATTATATATTCGGGTTCGTGGGTGAATGGGTGATAGGGTTTTAGTCCGAAACTCGTATTTGGACCAAGTGGGCCCGGGGGTCGATCTTTGGATTTTTGGGAAGAATGTTTGAAAGTTTATAATTAAGCATTGGAATTGAATTGTTTAGCCTTTATTGATGTTATTGAGTCGATTATGTCTAGATACGATTGATTTGGAGTTGGGTTCAAAAGGAAAAGCGATGCTTGAGGCGTAATTTTGATCGTTGGAGTCGAGGTAAGTGTTTGGCCTAACCTTAGATTGAGGGAATAGGTGTTGAGTCTTAATTGCTACGTGTTTATTCCATGTTCAACGTATAGGTGAGGTGACAAGTACCTATGCGTTGTTGTCAAGCATGTCCGTGAGTCAATTTCTATGAATTATGTGATTTTTATCGATATTCACTGTGATATGGATTAAGTTTCACTTTGGTGGTTATTCATTTGATGGAAATTCCTGATTGAGAATACTATTGAGTATTTGTTCGTTGGTGGATATTTTTCTAAGTTATACACTTGGGTGAAATTGGTTATAGCTGTGTCCCTTGCCGGGACGATATTTTTTTTTGTTGTTCCCTTGTCGGGTTGTTGTGATTTATGATTCATGTTGTTGATATTCCTTGCCAAACTGTTGTTCTTGATATTGTTTGGGTGAGGAAGAGTGTAAAGCACGAAGGGTGATGCCGTGTATTTATTTATTGCATTGTGAGGATGAGAGTGTAAAAGCACGAAGGGTGATGCCGTGCCATGATATGATATATAAAGCACGAAGGTCAATGACGTGCCGTTTCTATTTATTTATTGTGAGGAAGAGAGTAAAAGAACGAAAGGTGATGCCGTGTATTTATTTATTGCATTGTGAGGATGACAGTAAAAGCATGAAGGGTGATGCCGTGCACTTGTTTTGGTGAGGACGAGAGTAAAGCACGAAGAGTGATGACGTGCACTTCTTTGTTCTGTGTTGTTATTTCCTGTTGTTATTTTGATATTTAGGGTGTTGTCTTGTTCAGTTATTCAGTAATTGTTTCTCCCTTTTTCCCAGCATGTTTTCCCCCGTATTTGTGTACGTAACTGTTTACTTCCTGTCATTTTTTTCTTTACATATTATCTGACTGCACATGTGATATGACGCGTCGTGTCCTAGCCTCGTCACTACTTCGCCAAGGTCAGGCTTGGAACTTACTTAGTACATGGTGTCGGTTGTACTGATTCTACACCTGCACTTCTTTATGTTCTGCAGATCCCGATACCGGACCCAGTGGACACTGATCGAGGAGGCTTCCTTCAGTCCACCAGGCGACACTGAGGTAGTCCTGCAGGCGTCCGCAAGCCTTGGCGTCATCTCCTATCCTAATTCTTTCCTGTCTTTATGTATTTCTGAGGCAGTAGTACTTGTTTATTCAGACCTCTATTTGTAGTATTCATAGACAATCCGTGAGATTGTGACACCAAATTCTGGGAGTTTGTTTTATGGATTTTTGATAATTAAGTTGATAGATTTCCTTTCTTCCGCACCCTTATTTCTATTTGTTCTTGTATATCACTTTTAAATGCTAAATAATAAAGGACCAAGTTAGAATAACCAGTAACGTTGGCTTGTCCAGCGGGTTCAACGTTAGACACCATTACGGCCCCGACGGTGGGATTTCGGGTCGTGACAAGTTGGTATTAGAGCTCTAGGTTGCCTAGGTCTCATAATTCACGGACAAGCTTGGTAGAGTCTGAGGGATCGGTACGGAGACGTCTGTACTTATCCCCCATAAGCTGCAAAGTTAGGAATAACTTCACATCTATTCATCTCTGTCGTGCGATTTGAGTTCTAAATGATAACCGAGTTTCTATTCCATTATCTCGCAGATGGCGAGAACACGTGCTTTCTGATCTACCGATCAGCATCCCAATCTTCTCGTTGCAGCTCCTACTAGAGGCCGAGGCCATACTAGAGGCCGAGGCAGGGCTAGGGCTCAGCCCATAGCAGTAGCCCCAGTAGAGGATCCCCAGGTGGAGGTTGCTAAGGATATTCCTACTCAGATAGTCCCAGTTGGACCAGCTCAGGTCCTAGAGGGGTTCATTGCCACCCCGGTACTTTAGGACGCTCTGGTCCACTTAGTGGGCCTTTTGGAGAGCATGCCTCAGGCCGGTCTACTTCCTACAGCACCAGCCGTCTCTCAGGAAGGGGGAGGGGCCAAACTCCTGCTACCCGCACACTAGATCAGCTAGCTTCACAGTTCAAGACTCCAGCACCTCAGGCAGCTAGAGTAGCTCAGCCGGGTATTGTGGCACAGCCCGTTGAGGGAGCAGTTATGTCTGTTGATGCTTTATTGAGATTGGATCAGTTCACCAAGTTGTTTCCTACTACTTTCACTGGTGCACCATCAGAGGACCCCCAGGATTATTTAGACAGTTGCTATGAGGTTCTTCGGAACATGGGGATCGTGGAGACCAATGGGGTCGATTTTGCTACATTCTGTCTTTCTGGTTCCACCAAGACTTGGTGTAGGGATTATTGCTTGACCAGACCAGCTAGATCTTCATCTTTGTCTTGGGCTCAGTTCTTTGAGTTGTTCTTGGAGAAGTTTCTACCAGTTACTCAGAGAGAGGATCTTTGGAGGCAGTTTGAGCGTCTCCAGCAGGGCTCTATGACAGTCACCCAGTATGAGACTCGATTGATCACTTTGGCCCGACATGCTATCATGATACTCCCCACAGATAGAGAGAGGGTGAGGAGGTTTATTGAGCGGCTGGCTCAGCCGATTAGACTACAGATGGCCAGAGAGTCAGGTACTGATATTTCATTTCAGGAGGCGGCCAATGTGGCCAGGCGTATTGAGATGGTCTTATCACAGGGCAGTGGTCAGGGGTCTGACAAGAGGCCTCACCATTTTGGCCGATTCAGTGGTGCCTCATCTGGAGGCAGAGATTATTTTGGTAGAGGTCATCCTCCTAGACCATTCCAGTCAGCACTCTAGGTATCCCGCAGTGCACCACCAGCTCCTATCAGTGCACCGCCGCTTCAGAGCTTCCAGGGGGGTTATTCTGGTCGACCGAGACAGTTTCAGGGCCAACAGTCTCAGCAGCAGAGGTCTTGTTACTCATGTGGTGTCCCAGGGCACATTTCTAGGTATTGCCCCCGAGCTTCTGGTGGTTCTTGGCATCAGGGTTCCCGTGCTATGATTCCCGCACCAGGTGTACCCCCACCCCCTCAGCTAGCTAGGGGTGGAGGTTGAGGTGCCAGAGGTTGAGGCAAGACAATTAGATGTGGAGGACAGGCTATGAGAGGTAGAGGTCAGCCCGCAATAGGTCGACCCAGGGATGTTCAGATTGGTGGGGCTCAACCCTGATGCTATGCTATTCCCACCAAACCTGAGGCTGAGGCCTCCGATGCAGTCATTACAGGTATGGTTTCAGTTTGCTGCAGAGATGCTTCAGTTTTGTTTGATCCAGGGTCTACATTTTCCTACGTGTCCTCATATTTTGCTCCTTATCGGATTATGCCCCGTGATTTCCTGAGTACTTCTGTATATGTATATACACCGGTGGGTGATTCTATTATGGTAGATCGAGTCTACTGGTCATGTATAGTGGTTATTGGTGGTCTTGAGACCCGTGTTGATCTGTTACTTCTTGATATGGTTGATTTCGATGTCATTTTGGGGATGGATTGTTTTTCTCCCTATCGCGCTATTCTGGACTGTCATGCCAAGACTGTGACCTTGGCCTTATCGGGATCACCCCGATTGGAGTGGAGGGGGACTCCTGGTCATTCTTCCGGAAATGTTATCTCGTATATGAAGGCTCGGCGTATGGTCGAGAAGGGATGCTTGGCCTATTTGGCTTATGCTCGTGATTCTAGTGCTAAGGTTCCTCCTATGGAGTTTGTGCCCATTGTCCGTGAGTTCCCAGAGATATTGACTTTTGCATTGATTTGGCTCCGAGCACTCAGCCCATTTCTACCCCGCCATATCGTATGGCCCTGCCAGAGTTAAAGGAGTTGAAGGATTAGTTACATGATTTGTTAGGTAAAGGCTTTATCAGGCCTAGTGTTTCTCCTTGGGGTGCGCCAGTGTTGTATTTTAAGAAGAAAGATGGCACAATGAGAATGTGTATTGACTACCGAAAATTGAACAAGGTTACTATCAAGAATAAGTATCCTTTGCCGAGGATTGATGATTTATTCGACCAGCTCCAGGGTGCCATAGTGTTTTCCAAGATTGACTTGAGATCTGGTTACCATCAATTGAGGATCTGGGCGTCTGATGTCCCTAAGACAACCCTTCGCACTCGGAATGGGCATTATGAGTTCTTGGTGATGTCATTTGGGTTGACAAATGCCCCTGCTGCTTTTATGGATTTGATGAACCGAGTGTTCAGGCCCTATTTAGATTCGTTTGTTATTGTTTTCATTGATGATATATTGATTTACTCCCGCAACCGAGATGAGCATGAGCAGCACCTTCGAGTCGTTCTCCAGACTCTGAAGGACAGTCAGTTGTATGCCAAATTTTTGATGTTTGAGTTTTGGTTGAGTTCAGTTGCATTTCTGAGTCATGTGGTGTCGGCAGAGAGTATTCAGGTGCATCCCAAGAAGATTTCAGCAGCCAGAGATTGGCCTAGACCCACCTCATCTACAGAGATTCAGAGTTTCTTGGACCAAGCAGGTTATTATCATCGGTTTGTGGAGGGCTTTTCATCTATTGCAGCCCCGATGACCAGATTGACTCAGAAGGGTGCCCAATTCAGGTGGTCAGATGAGTGTGAGGCAAGCTTTCAGAAGCTCAAGACAGCCTTGACCACGGCACCGGTGTTAGTTTTGCCAACAGGTTCAGGGCCATATTGTCACGACCCCAAATCCTAACAGGTCGTGATGACGCCCATCGTGGAACTAGGCTAGCCAACCATCACACAACTACACATTTGGTTTAATATAATATCTAAAAAAACATTAATAACAGGCAAAAATGAGTATAAAAATTTCTTTAAGTCCTTAAGCAAATATAGTATAATCTACTGTCTAAACAAATCCCCCAAAACTGGAGTCAACCGATCACGAGCATCTAAGAAATAAACTAACTCTACTAATGTCATAGACAATGTCTAGGAATAAAATACTAATACTAATAAGAAATGCAAATGGAGAAGCTTCAGACGTTGGACAACTACCTCGAAATCCCAAACGCTGATGACAACGAACTCGGACGACTACTGCTCCGAACCAATACCTGGATCTGCACACAGGGGTGCATGAAGTAATGATGAGTACGCCAACTCAGTAGTAATGAAAATAAATCACAGTATAAGAATAAGAAACACACAACACAGATACACCAATCCACAAAATAGTAAAACACCAAGTCTCAATATAGTATACATACGTTCGAAAACCAATTTCCAGAAAATCCTTTGAAACAAGTATATTTTTCCAATATTTCTCAGTAAAACTCTCAGTAATATCAGTTGAAAAATGAAGTGAATCATAGTCAAAACTTAGTAAAATATCATCATAAAACTGCCCCTCTGGCCATAATAATCACTCATAACAATTTCCCTCAGCACCTCACCATCACTCAATATCAGCCCCGTGAGCAACCTCATTGTCACTCATGCCTCCCAATCACTCATCACTTGGCACTCGCACTCAGTAGGTACCTGCGCTCACTGGGGGAGTGTACAGACTTCATAGGGGATCCTACAGCCCAAGCACTATAAACAAGCCAAATCATGGCATCAATCACTCTCAGGCACTCGGCCTCTCTCATATCATAACATCCTCAAAACATGCCACTCGGACCATAAATAAACGGGGTTCTCGACCCAAAATTGTATTTCATTTCAAGAAATAGTATTATTATCAAATAAGAGTATCAACAATTTCACAAGAAAGACTGAGTGTAAAATCATAGTTTCAAAGTAGTGAGAATATCAGTAAAATAGCCCCCAAGGGGTTAAACAAATCGACACTGGGCCCCAAACATGGCTTACAACCCAAATATAACAAAAAATAGTGATACTAATTAACATATGCTTTAAAAGCAGTTTCACAACTCAATAGTTTCCCATAAAGGAACATTTTTCCAAATTTCCAGTTCGTGCACGCCCACACTCGTCATCCAATGTGTGCGTCACTCCAAATCTGTGAAAGGATGTAAAGTCCGGGGTTTATACCCTCAAGACATGATTTAAAGACATTACTTACTTCAAACTAGCCCGAAAAGCTATTCCGCAACACGCTTGCCTCTCAAATCAACTTCCAATTGCTCCAAATCTATAAAGATCAGATGTTTCACATCAAATTATGCTAAAGGAATGAATTCCAATTGAAAAATATCAATTTTAAGCACAAAACCCGAAATTAGCCAAAACCCAACCCTCAAGCCCGTGTCTTGGAACTCGACAAATTTTATACCAAAATGTTCTTCATCATCTCACGAGTCCGTACATATAAAGAACTCGAAAATCGGAGTTCGTTTGACCCCTCAAATCATCTCTAAAAGGTCTCATATTCTCACGCCCTAATTCCATCTTTCTCTAGTGATTTTCATAAATTAAATAATGATAATTCGGTCCTTAATCATATATAATCGAGTTATAGGGTCCAAAATCCTCACCTCAATGAAGAACAATAGTTTTATTTCTTCAAAATCGCCTCAAAAGCTCTCTTCCTGTTCAAAAATGGTGGAAAAGTGGGTTATGGTCGCAGAGGGTTTATTTAAATATTGTTCAGGTCTTTATTCATCGCGATCGCGGGACCCACATCGCGATCACGAAGCATAAATCCTTAGCTGCCCAAATATACTCTGTGTGATCGCAACATATGCCACGCGATCATAGTTCCTTATGACCTGAACGTACGCAATCGCGAACTTGTCCACGCGATCGCGTAGCACAATTGACTAGCCCCCACACGCGCCTCTCTAACTCTTCGCGATCGCACTGACCAACGTTGCACACCTACGCGATCGCACTCCTGCTCCCGCAATCACGATTGACAAATGAACGGGCTCCAGATTACACTACGCGATCGGAGCTATTGCCATGCGATCGCGATGAACAAATCCTTGCTGTGATAACACCAGAAAACCAGCATTTTTCTTAAGTCCAAAAGTGCTCGTTTGAGCATCTGAAATGCACCCGAGGCCCTCGGGACCTCAACCAAAACCTACCAACATATCCCATAACATCATTCAAACTTAGTCAAGCCTTCGAATTATCAAAAACAACATCAAAACACCAAAATCATATCGAATTCAAGCCTAAGAACTTTGAAATTTCTATAATCCACCAACGATGCCGAAACTATCCAAAACACATCCGATTGACCTGAAATTTTGCAGACATGTCCAAAATGACATTACGCAGCTGTTCCAACTTCCAGAATTCCATTCTGACCCCAATAGCCTATTTTCCATTGCCGACCGAAAATCACCAAAAACTAACTTTCGCCAATTCAAGCCTAATTCTACACCGGACATCACAAAAATATTCCGAACACACTCCTAAGTCCCAAATCATCTAACGAAGCTATCCAATCCATAAAATCCACATTCCGAGGTCGTTTACCAATAAGTCAACTCTCAGTTGACTTTTACAACTATAAAGCTATTTTTAGAGACTAAATGCTTCAAATCTCACTACAACCATTCTGAACCCGAGCCAACCGACTCTAACACATCATAAATAGTATAACCAACCTATGACAAGGCAGAAACAGTAAATATAATGCAGATTCTATGTAACAACCGACCGGGTCGTTACACATATACCGTGTATTGTGATGCTTCGCGGGTTGGACTTGGTGCAGTGTTGATGCATGATTGAAAGGTTATAGCCTATGCTTCTCGTCAGTTGAAGGTTCATGAGAAGAACTATCCATTTCATGATTTAGAGTTAGCAGCCATTGTCCATGCGTTGAAGATTTGGAGGCATTATCTGTATGGTGTGTCATGTGAGGTGTTCACAGATCATAAGAGTTTGCAGTATCTGTTCAAGCAGAAAGAGTTGAATATGAGGCAGAGAAGATTGATAACTCAAAGGTTGGGAGATCCAAGAACTTAACCAAAATTAGTAGAAGAAATGCGGAAGCAGTAAGAAATGAAATTGAATTGAGAAACTAAGAAAATAAACTAGATATGTGGAAATTCAAGGAAAGATCCAAGAACTCTGAGATTGTATTAATCTAGATTTTGACAAGATCCTAATGAAAACAAGTTGGTTATGAAACCAATTGACTTCACTAGAGATAAGCTAATCAAGAACTAGATTCAGACCTTGACTTCTAGTTTGAATAACTTACGACAACAACTAGTATAAGAAACTAGTCGCCTTCGAAGAATATAAAAAGAAACTAAAGATATCACAAGAAAGAAAATTATCTTACTACCTTAATATATGAACTAGCTAGGGATGCAAGATAAATCTCAAAGTAAATTTCACAAAGGTTCAAAAGAACTCACAATAATAATATTAATCTTCAATGTTCTTCTCTACAATGAAAGACAAGCACCCCTTTATATAGTAGTAAAGAAGGAGCTAGTCAAGACTTCAATAAATGAGAATCATATTCCCTAGAAGCATAGAAGACTACCCACACTAAAACCAATGTAGTCAACATACACATAGACCAATTCAAGTCAACATAGATTAAAACAACTATTAATATATATTCTAGAATCTATTTTTGGGCTTATTTGGGCTGCTGGAAATTCCTCTTTTTGGGGCATATTTGGGCCTCATTCCATCTCCTCTTGGACATTAATTTGGGCCTCTAAATAATTGTAAGACTTGGCCCAAAGATACTCCTTGTGCTGGAGCTCTTCTTCTATCATAAGACACTTTTTAATTGTCAATTAAAGCCCATTAAGCTTGTCTTGAAATTTCTTTGTTTGAGACCTTGTCATGGGCCTTCTTGGAGCTTTCAGAGCTTCATACTTCTCCTTTAATGATGTTGAGCTGCGATGGATGCTATAATTCCCCTCTTCTTGAAGAGAATTCATCCTCGAATTCGAGCCTGCATCAAACAAGGAAAGATCAGAAACATTGAAGGTAGCACTAACTTGATATTCACTATGAAGGTCAAGTTTATAAGTATTGTCTCCTATCCTTTCAAGGACTTCAATTGGCCCATCTCCTCTTGGATCTAATTTGGATCTTCGTTTGGCAGGAAATTTTTCCTTCCTAAAATGCACCCAAACTAAATCTCCAGGCTTAAAAATAACATATTTTCGCCCCTTATTTCTCCGTAAGGCAGTTTGTTCATTCTTCCGTTCAATTGCAAGCCTTGTATGTTCATGAATCATCTTCATCATTTCAGCCTTATTCCTACCATCAAGATTAACAATGTCATTAGTAGGAAAAGGCAACAAATCAAGGGGAGTAAGAGGATTATCCATAAACAACTTCAAAAGGAGACTTACCAGTAGAAGAGTAGATAGTTCTGTTATAGGCAAACTCTACCATAGGCAAATGTTCTTCCCAAGAAGTTAATTTTCCTTTTAAAACAACTCTCAACATATTCCCTAAGTTCCTATTAACTACTTCAGTTTGTCCATCAGTTTGTGGGTGACAAGATGTAGAAAATAGTACTTTAGTTCCCAACTTTGCCCAAAGAACTCTCCAAAAGTGACTTAAAAATTTAGCATCCCTATCACTAATGATAGTTTTAGGTATGCCATGTAATTTAACCACTTCTTTCACAAATAAATCAGCCAAATGTAATGCATCATTAGTCTTCAAGTATGGAATAAAACGGGCCATTTTTGAAAATATATCTACCACCACAAATATACTATCCTTACCATGCTTAGTTCTAGGAAGTCCTAACACAAAATCCGTAGAAATATCAATCCAAGGAGAAGTAGGGACAGGTAAAGGAGTATAAAGACCATGTGGTAACACTTTTGATTTGGCTTGTTTACATTCAAGACATTGAAAGCATGCTTTTTCGACATCCTTTCGCATGCCTGGAAAAAACAAATGTTCAACAAGTATATCCAAAGTTTTGGGCACTCCAAAGTGTCCCATGAGTCCACCACAATGTGCTTCCTTAACAAACAATTCACGCAAAAAGCAATTAGGAATACACAATTTATTTTCTTTAAAAAAGAATCCATCTTGAAGATTGAATCTCTCATAAGGACCCAACTTACATTCTGCAAAAGCCTTGCCAAAATCAGAATCATTAGAATAAAGTCCCTTGATTAGATCAAAACCCATCAATTTAGAAGTAAGAGAAGAAACCAAGACATACCTTCTTGAAAGTGCATCAGCAACCACATTCTCTTTTCCTTGCTTGTAAGCAATCACATATGGGAATGTTTCAATGAATTCAACCCATTTTTCATGGAGACGGTTAAGCTTACCTTGGCTTTTCAAATATATCAAGGATTCATGATCAGTCTTCACCACAAACTCTCTTGGACACAAATAATTTTGCCATGTAGCTAAAGCCCTTACCAAAGCATATAGCTCTTTGTCATAAGTTGAGTAGTTCAATGTAGCTCCACTCAGCTTTTCACTAAAGTATGCAATGGGCTTTGAGTCTTGCATCAAAACAACACCTATTCCTTTTCCAGAGGCATCACATTCAACCTCAAAAGACTTAGAAAAATCAGGTAACTGCAAAAGAGGAGTCGAACACAATTTTTCTTTCAACAAGTTAAAAGCATCATCTTGTTCTTTTCCCAATGAAAAAACCTTATCTTTCTTAATGACTTCAGTTAAAGGAGTAGCAATGGTGCTAAAATCTATAACAAATCTCCTATAAAAACTAGCAAGCCCATGAAAACTCCTAACTTCAGTTACACTATTAGGTTTAGGCCATTCTTTGATTGCCTTGATTTTCTCTTAATAAACTTCAACTACCTTAGAACTAACACCACACGATCCACACAAAAAGTACACTTCTTAAGATTAGCAAACAATTGTTGCTTTCTAAGAACTTCAAAAACTTGTTTTAAGTGTTCCACATGCTCATCTAGATTTTTAGAATAAATCAAGATGTCATCAAAATAAACCACCACAAATTTCCCATGAAAATCCTTAAAAACATGATTCATCAATCTCATGAAAGTGCTGGGTGCATTAGTCAAGCCAAAAGGCATAACTAACCACTCATAAAGCCCATATTTGGTCTTAAAAGCAGTTTTCTATTCATCTCTTGGATTCATTCGAATATGATGGTAACCACTTTTTAGATCAATTTTAGAAAAGATTTTGGATCGATGCAATTGATCCAACATGTCATCAAGACGAGGGATAGGATGTCGATAGTTTACTGTTATCTTGTTGATTGCTCTACAATCCACGTACATCCACCAAGTTCCATCCTTTTTGGGTACCAATAGGACGGGAACAGAGCAAGGGCTCATGCTCTCTCTCACAAAACCTTTCTCAAGTAACTCCTCAACTTGACTTTGAAGCTCTTTTGTCTCTTCTGGATTACTTCTATAAGCAGGCCTATTTGGAATTTGTGCTCCAGGCAGAAAGTTAATTTGGTGCTCAATTCCACGCAAAGGTGGTAGACCTTTAGGGATATCCTCAGGGAAGATATCATCAAAATCCTGCAAAAGAGAAGAAACACTACTTGACAAAGAAGAGTTAGTAACTCAGAATTAATCAAAACTTCTTTGTAAGTAAGTAGTATAATGGGCAACCCCTGTTTTCTTGCATTCAAATACTCTTTGGCTTTTTTGTACAAACTCTCCTTTTTCTTTTCCTTTGCCTCTTTCCGCTTACCAAAACTTTCTTTTTTATCACTCAAACCCTCTTTTACCACTTTGCTCAAGTTGCTGCCCTCTCTATCTCTCTCTTAGCCATCTTTTTTTTTTCTAGCTCTTGGCCTTCTTTCTTTTCTTTTCCCTCAAGCTCATTTTTTTTCTCACCTTTGTTTTCCCATTACTTCCCTCAATCTCTTTTGATCCTCAAATACTTGAGAAGGACTTAAAGGTGCAAGAGTTTACTTCTTGCCATTAAGCTCAAGAGAATATCTATTCTTTCTTTCATCATGAAAAACATTCCTATCATATTGCCACGACGACCTAACAAGATGTGACAAGCATGCATAGGGACCACATCACAAAGAACATCATCCACATACCTACCAACATTGAAGGAAATCATGCATTGTTTGTTGACTTTCAGTTCATCACTATCATTCAACCATTGGAGTCTATAGGGCTTAGGGTGTTCCATGCATGAAAGCTCTAACATGTTCACCAAGTGTGAACTCACCACATTAGCACAACTACCACTATCAATAATCATAGAACAAGTTTTCTCTTTTATTCCACACCTAGTATGAAATATATTCTCCCTTTATTCTTCACTATTGATTCATAAATTAATAGTCATAATCCTCCTAACTACCCCAACCAAACCATCATTAAAAGGCGACTCTACATCCTCTTTACTCACACCTTTCTCTTCTTCCTCTTCCTTACTTTTTTCTCCCTCATATTCTTCATCTATAGTCCTCCTAACTAACCCAACCAAACCATCATTAGTAAGTTCTACATCATCTTCACTTACTTCTCTCTCTTCTTCCTCACTTTTTTTCACTCTCATATCCTCCATCTTCTCTCAAAAGAATATTTATTCTATTTGGACATTCATGCATCATATGACCTCTTCCATGACATTTGTGACATTGAATGGAACTAAAAGGTTTAGAGGATCTAAATTTGAAAGCTTTACCTCCCTCTTTCTCATCAACTTTACCTTTCATCTTGTCTTCTTGAGGTCTAGAAATCACTTCTTGTTTTGGCCATGACTTCTTGGAATTGGTGTTTGGCCGACTTCTCCATGAACTAGCTTGTTGCCTTCTTTTATTTTGCTTTTCTATTTTTACAGCCAAATCTACTAACTCATCTATAATTACATATTGTTGTATCTCTACTACATCAGCTATTTCTCTATTTAAACCATTAAGAAATCTAGCCATAGTGGCCTCTTCTTCTTCCATACAATTAGCTTGGATCATAGCCATATCCATAGCTTTAAAGTATTCATCAACATTCATGGTTCCTTGCTTCAAGGTCTGATGACGCAATTGTAGGTCTCTTTGAAAGTGGGAAGGCACAAACCTCTTCCTCATGACTCTCTTCATCTCGGTCCAAGTAGCAATGGGTGGTTCTCCATCTTGTTGTTTGTCCCTTGTAAGCTTTTTCCACCAAATAGAAGAATAATCAGAAAATTCAACAACATCTAGCTTAACCTTCTTACCTTCAGAGTAGTTGTGACAGTCAAAGATGGCCTCAACTTTCCGCTCCCAATCAAGGTACAAGTTTGGGTCTCTTGTGCCCTTGAAAGATGGCATCTTCATTTTTATGCTACTAATATTATCATCTTCTACTCTACCTCGTTGTCCCCTCCTATCTCTTCCCACCCTATCTGGATTTATATAAAGATCATCTAAAACATCATCTATAGGGTTTTCTTGATTTACAATTGGGGCATGGGGTTCATTTATTCTATTATGAGGCCTAGGATTATTTCGAGGTTGTACATCAGGTTGATTACCCCTCCTAAGTGCAGCTATTGTCTCATTTTGCTCAGCAATAGTATTCCTTATCTCTTGGAATTGCAGGTTCCATCTCTCGAATTGTTGATGCATAGCTTGTAGAGTAAAATCATTTCTTACTCGGATTTCAGCTTCCTGAAGAGCCTTTTGTTCATCATCAATAGCACCTGTATGAGACATCTTAAAAAAAACAAAATGTTATCACTCAAACTTGGCTCTTTCCCTCAATTGTTCTCGCCCACTCTTGCTTTTTCCCACTCAATTAACCTTTGGAAAATACCTTGTAGATTTATAATTAAACCCAACTAGTATTAAAGTCCTTAGTAGTAAACTAAAGAATTTTGGGGCACTAAAGAAAGTGAAGAACCAATCCTAGAAAGAGTAGGATTTAGTTGAAACAAAACTCGAACAAAGGAAAGTAATTTTAGAACAAGATCAAAGGAGTAAGAAAATTGATTTTTTTTTCTTATCCTTAAAGATCTAGGATCCCCTCTTCTTGTTTCCTTTCTTGATTTTGGAAACAAACACAATAAAAATCTGATTTCTTGAAGAGAAATTTTTCCTCCTTTTTCTTTTAAAGAAATTTTTTTTTTCATTTATTTTAGTACTGCTACAGTAACTTTTATTTTTTACTTTTTTTTGTTCAGAAATCGCCAAGATTTTTCAAGAATGGAATCTTGATACAACCACTCTGATACCACTTGTTAACACAAAGGTTGGGAGATCCAAGAACTTAAAGAAAATAATTACAAGAAATGTGGAAGCAGTAAGAAATGCAATGGAATTGAGAAACTAAGAAAATAAACTAGATATGTGGAAATTCAAGGAAAGATCCAAGAACCCCGAGATTGTGTTAATCTAGATTTTGACAAGATCCTAATGACAACAAGTTGGTTATGAAATCAATTGCCTTCACTAGAGATAAGCTAATCAAGAACTAGATTCGGATCTTGATTTCTAGTTTGAATAACTTACGACAACAACTAGTCTAAGAAACTAGTTGCTTTCGAAGAATATCAAAAGAACCCAAAGATATCACAAGAAAGAAAATTATCTTACTAACTTAAGCTATGAACTAGTTAGGGATGCGAGATAAATCTCAAAGTAAAGTTCACAAAGGTTCAAAAGAACTCACAATAATAATATTAATCTTCAATGTTCTTTTCTACAATGAAAGACAAGCACCCCTTTATATAGTAGTAAAGAAGGAGCTAGTCAAGACTTCAATAAATGAGAATCATATTCCCTAGAAGCATAGAATACTACCCACACTAAGACCAATGTAGTCAACATACACATAGACCAATGCAAGTCAACATAGAATAAAACAATTATTAAATATATATTCTAGAAACTGTTTTTGGGCTTATTTGGGCTGCTGAAAATTCCTCTTTTTGGGGCATATTTGGGCCTCATTCCACATGCTCTTGGACTTTAATTTGGGCCTCTAAATAATTGTAAGACTTGGCCCAAAGATCCTCCTTGTGCTGGAGCTCTTCTTCTATCATAAGACACTTTTTAATTGTCAATTGAAGCCCATTAAGCTTGTCTTAAAATTTCTTTGTTTGAGACCTTGTCATGGGACTTCTTGGAGCTTCCATAGCTTCATCCTTCTCCTTTAATGATGTTGAGCTTCCATGGATGATTCAAAGATGGTTGGAGCTGTTGAAAGACTATGACATTACCATTCTATATCATCGGGAAAGGCCAATGTGGTGGTCGATGCCTTGAGCCGGAAATCAGTCAATATGGGTAGTCTTGCATATATTCTAGTCGGGGAGCGACTTCTTGCTTTAGATGTTCAGGATTTAGCCAATCGGTTCATGAGATTGGAGGTTTCTGACACTGTCAGTGTTTTGGCTTATACTGTGTCCCGTTCTTCATTGTTTGATCGTATTCGAGACCGACAGTATGCTGATAGTCATTTATGTGTTCTTAGAGATACTGTCCTGCACGGAGGTGCCAAGCAGGTCACAGTTGATGATGGTGGAATCTTGAGGATGCAGGGCCGTATTTGTGTGACTGATGTTGATGGTATTCGTGAGTTGATATTGCAGGAGGCCCATAGTTCCTAGTATTCCATTCATCCGGGCACCGCAAAGATGTACCGGATTTGCGGTAGCATTATTGGTGGCGGAGGATGAAGAAAGATATTATGGCATATGTAGCTCGGTGCTTGAACTGTCAGCAGGTTAAGTACGAGCACTAGAGACCCGTTGGTTTGATGTAGCAGATTGAGCTTCCCGAGTGGAAGTGGGAGCGTATTACCATGGATTTCATAGTAGGGATCCCACAGACTCAGAGGATGTTTGATGCAGTATGGGTCGTTGTCGATAGGCTGACCAAGTCAGCACACTTCATTTCGGTATCAGTTTCATATTCTTCGAAGAAGTTGGCAAAGATCTACATTAGGGAGATTGTTCGCCTGCATGGTGTGCCTGTGTCCATTATTAATGACGGAGGTACTCAGTTTACCTCCCATTTCTGGAGAGTAATTCAGAGTGAGTTGGGCACACGGGTTGAGTTGAGCACAACATTTCATCCTCATACGAACGGACAGTCCTAGCGTACTATTTAGATCTTGGAGGATATGTTGCGAGCATGTTTCATTGACTTTGGAGGTTCATGGGACCAGTTTTTGCCTTTAGCTGAGTTTGCCTACAACAACAGCTATCAGTCGAGCATTCAGATGGCTCCCTATGATGCCTTGTATGGTAGGCGGTGTCGGTCGCCAGTTGGATGATTCGAGCCGGGAGAGGCTAGGTTGTTGGGTTCAGAGTTAGTCCAAGATGCTTTGGACAAGGTGAAGATCATTCAGGATAGACTTCGTACAACTCAGTCCAGGCAGAAGGGTTATACAGACCATAGAGTTCGTGATTTGGCATTTTTGGTTGGTGACCCGGTATTCTTCGGGTGTCGCCAATGAAGGGCATGATGAAGTTCGGGAAGAAGGGCAAGTTGAGCCCTAGGTACATTGGTCCATTTGAGATTCTAGATAAGGTAGGAAAGGTGGCCTACAGACTTGCTTTACCATCGAGTTTATCAGCCGTGCATCCGGTGTTTCATGTATCTATGCTCCGGAAGTATCTTGTCGATCCCTCTCATGTGATAGACTTCAGCAGTGTCCAGTTGGACAAGGATTTGACTTATGAGGAGGAGCCGGTAGCCATATTAGCCAGGCAGGTTCGTCAGTTGATATTGAAGAGTTATCCTTCGGTCCGTGTTCAGTGGAGAGGTCATCCTGTCGAGGCAGCTACCTGGGAGTCCGAGTCCGATATGCGGAGCCGATATCCCCATCTTTTCCCAGATTCAGGTACCTTTCTACGTCCGTTCGAGGATGAACGTTTCTTTTAGAGGTGGAGATTGTGATGACCCAAAAGGTCATCCCGTGTAATTTTGAGTAATTTTGTGTTCCGAGGTCGTGAAAACCTCCTTCTATCTCACCTCAATTTGCGTGCGCATCCCGGACGTGTAGCCGGGAAGCCGTTATGTGAAAAAAAGATAAAAATGATAATTTTGTGTTGAAATTTGAGTAAAGTTGACTTTGGTCAACAATTTTGGTAAACAGACCTGGTCCCGTGATTTGACGGTCCCGAAGGGTCCGTAGGAAAATATGGGACTTGGGCATATGCCCGGAATCGAATTCGGAGGTCCCACGTCCGAGAAATGAATTTTTAAAAGAAATTGTTTTCTAAAAAATTTAAGAGATTTTTGAAAATGAAATTCTATGTGAAACCCGTGGTATCGGGCTTGTATTATGGTTCCGGAGCTCGGTACAGGTTCGATATAATATTTGTGTCATATTTGTAAAGTTTGGTAAGAAACGGACTTCATTTGGCGTGATTCGGACTTTAAATGCAAATTTGATGTTTAAAGAGGTTTTGCAAAATTTCATTGATTTTGGGGTTTAATTCGATGTTTATGATGTTATTTTGGCAATTTTATCGCACGGATAGGTCTATAGGATGTTTTCGAGGTTGTGTGCATGTTTGGTTTTGAGCCCCGAGGACTCGGGTGAGTTTCGGGTAGGCGTCGGGGTGTTAAACTTGGTACAAATCTTGTGTCAAATGCTGTATCTAGTGCCCAGGTCTTTTGACCTTCACGATCGCAGTCCACTTTGCGCGATCGCGATGTGAAAATGGGTGGGGGAAGAATTTTACCCTACGCGAATGTAGAGCTATGATCGCGAACGTGGAGCCTTGGGGGTAATGCTCTACGCGAACGCGCCGTGCCTCACACGAACGCGTAGTTCAATAGGGGGTCTGGGGGCTGGGTAACCATGACTCTTCGCGAACGCGACCAAGGGCTCGTGGACGCATAAGCCTGGAAGGCTAAACCTTTGCGAACGCGGCCAAGGACTCGCAATCGCGTAGGTACAATAGGTCTGCTATTCGCGAATGCGAAGAAAAAATTCGCCCAGTTATTCTTTAAGTCCAAAAATAGAATCACGCACGGGATTTCACCCATTTTTCACAACTTCTTCTTCTCCACACCTACTTGGGCGATTTTTGAAGAAATTCTTCATCATAGCTTCATAGATATGTAATCCTAACCTCGTTTTCATCCATTTTTACCAACACCCATTAGATTCTAGGCCTAAAAACATGAGATTAAGGGTAGAAAATTAGGGATTTGGGTAGAGTTAGGGCTTTTTGATTATTTGGGAATTGACCTCGTCTTGGGGTCGGATTTCAAAACAAATTATATATTCGGGTTCGTGGGTGAATGGGTGATCGGGTTTTGGTACGAACCTCGTGTTTGGACAAAGCGGCCCCAGGGTCGATCTTTGGATTTTTGGGAAGAATATTAGGAAGTCTATAATTAAGCATTGGAATTGAATTTTTTAGCCTTTATTGATGTTATTGAGTCGATTATGTCTAGATACGATTGATTTGGAGCCGGGTTCAAAAGGAAAAGCGGTGCTTGAGGCGTGATTTTGATCGTTGGAGTCGAGGTAAGTGTTTGGCCTAACCTTAGCTTAAGGGAATAGGTGTTGAGTCTTAATTGCTACGTGTTTATTCCATGTTCAATGTATAGGTGAGGTGACGAGCACCTATGCGTTGTTGTCAAGCATGCTCGTGAGTCGGTTTCTATGAATTATGTGATTTTTATCGATATTAACTGTGATATGGATTAAGTTTCATTTTGGTGGTTATTCATTTGATGGAAATTCTTGATTGAAAATACTATTGAGTATTTGTTCGTTGGTGGATATTTTGTTAAGTTTTACACTTGGGTGAGATTGGTTATAGATGTGTCCCTTGCTGGGACGGTATTATTTCTGTTGATGTTCCCTTGCCGGGTTGTTGTGATTTATGATTCATGTTGTTGATTTTCCTTGCCAAACTGTTGTTCTTGATATTGTTTGGGTGAGGAAGAGTATAAAGAACGAAGGGTGATGTCGTGCCATGATATGATATTTAAAGCACGAAGGTTAATGTCATGTTGTTTCTCTTTATTTATTGTGAGGATGAGAGTAAAAGCACGAAGGGTGATGCCGTGTATTTATTTATTGCATTATGAGGAAGAGAGTAAAAGCACGAAGGGTGATGTCGTGCACTTGTTTAGGTGAGGACGAGAGTAAAGCACGAACGGTGATGTCGTGCCCTTCTTTGTTCTGTGTTGTTATTTCCTGTTGTTATTTTGATATATAGGTTGTTGTCTTTGTCACGCCCCAAAACTGAGGGACAAGACCGGCGCCTAACGGGATGAACCCGGCCAAGCGTACCTGGATTGCCTTTCCTACCCAACGCATTACCCCGTGATCATAATGTACATTTTATAAGTGAAACAGCAAAATGGAATCAAAGCATGCTTTTACAACATAATTCCATTTTTCCTCTTTCAACATGTTCAACATTTAACCTTCCCAAAATGTACATATTAAAATACAACATTCCCGATACGGGATCATGATTATGAACGAGTACAACAACTACCCAAAATACATATATATACAACCCACACAGTGTCTAAGGAGCCTCTAAGAGTACGAACAATATACATAGACTTGCCGGCGACAAGGCCCCGGCTATACCTCAAAAGAAGACGACATAAACAAAAGAGAAGAAGTGGGGTTCACCAAGACTGCTGAGAAGATGGAGGGAAAGCACCATTATCGGCGATCAGAGCTACCTGCTATGGAACCACCTACATCCATATAAATGATGTAGCGCCCCCGGCAAAAGGGACGTTTGCACCATTGAATAGTACTAGTATGTATGAACGAACCTACTCCAGATAGGATAAACAATAACAGTCAAAGATGAGCAGAGGCATCATACAACAGTACACTGAAACATGGAAAATCACAACAAGAATTACCATATCCCACATCCCGTTTTGCCATCTTTTGGTTAATCTTTTGAGTTTCATCTTGTTATTATTATTACTGATCCACCGTGTCGTTGTCACACGGAGTCCGATCTCTACCCGATCGGCTAAGCCATCCTAGGTGAGGTTCAAATTTCAATCACATCACATATAACCACCGTGGCTTGTTCTCACGGAGTCCGATCTCTACCCGATCGGCTAAGCCATCCTAGGTGAGGTTCAAATTTCAATCACATCACATATAACCACCGTGGCTTGTTCTCACGGAGTCCGATCTCTGCCTGAATCGGCTAGGCTAACACCGCGGCTCGTGCACAGCACACAGAGTCCGATATCTGCCCGATCGGCTAGGCCATCTCAACTGAAACAGCAAGGACAATAATCATCATCATATCATAATCATATCACAACATCAAGTCATCCATGTGTACGCATGGAGTCCGAACCCAGCCAGATCGGATAAGCCTTCTCACCCCTAGGATATTCTCCTAGTACAATTATGGATATTTTAGATCACTTACATCATTTTTAACCTTTTTTATCCCCACCACACATTGTTCTTTGATTCATCTTTCATGTCATTAGAATACTTTAGTTCACATTTCACAACAATTCATCCTTTAATCCATATTCCATAACCATCCAATCCATTAATTCATGTTTCACAATTTCCCAATCCATTGTTTCGTGTTTCATAACAGTTCAACCTCATGTTTCACATTTCTCATCATTACCATATCCTTACTCATATTCCATAACAATCCACCCTTTACATTTTTCACACCCATCATATAATAGGAGCGCACACACAATAAGGAAGAACATGATGATCAATATTTATACATTCCACTAGCAATACATCATGGTGGTAGCATATAGCAACATGGAAACAAGAATTCCTCAATTAAGCACGTAGAGCACATAATTTCCATAGAAGGTCAATAAGAGAGTCATACCCGGACAATGACCACGGCGGATTTATCCTATGAGGATTAGAGTTAGCCATACATACATCGAGTTGGGATTCCCCTTTAATTTCTATCCCAAATCACTGGACCTTCTAACGCCTTCAATCTAATTTAGAATGTGACACATTCAAACTTAGAGTTAGGAATCTTGAACTCATTTGGGCATTTTATCAAATACCATGTGATCCTTTATATTAACTAGCCCTTTTTAGTGAAAGACTGCCCTAGCCTACTTCCCCTTGCTAGATTATGGTAGATTATTCACATGCATGCAAGGTTTTAACTTTGCTCTTCAAGAACCAACCTATGTGTGTTCTATTCTAACTAAAATCTGAGAATTTGGGGAAATGGGGCGAAGACTTACCTCTTATGGTGAAGAAGATGATGGCTACTCGATTAATTCCAGGACTGGGTAGAGATGGAGGACCAATTTGGGAAAGATGAGGACTTTCTCTCACTAGAACCCACTCTCACTTCTCTCTATTTTAATCAGATAATCGTTAAAAATGAAGGGGAGGGGTGTTCTATTAAACTGGGGGTCGGGTTTTAAAATTAGAAATTAGAAGCCCCGAAGAAGGTATGCAGTCAGGAATGCGATCGCATTCTTGTTATGCGGTCCGCATACCCGTCGCATAAGTGGCCTTCAACTGGGCCAAAAAGAGAAGCAGACTGCCCAGGTATGCGACCACTATGCGGTCCGCATACCTGTTATGCGATCGCATAGTGTGTCGCATAACTCCCTCCTCAAACGTCCAGGTGCAAGAATGCGACAACTATGCAGCCAACATTCGTGAAATGCGATCGCATTCTGGGCCGCATAGCTATCCTCAAAATGGACAGCAAGATGTCCAAGTATGCGACCACTATGCGGTCCACATACCTGATATGCGATCGCATAGTGGACCGCAGACCGCGCAAATCTGGAAAATTATATCTTTTAAGTCCTGGGGTACTTTTTACTCAAAAAAGGTGCGTTTTAAGAATTACTACTGTATTAACAACATGGGGGTCTACCCGGGCATCATTTTTAGTTAAGAAAATTTACGGGTCTTTACAGTCTTGTTCTGTTATTCAGTAATTGTTTCTCCCTTTTTCCCAGCATGTTTTCCCCCGTATTTGTGTACGTAACAGTTTACTTCTTGTCGTTATTTCTTTATATATTATCAGACTGCACAGGTGATATGACGTGTCATCTCTTAGCCTCGTCACTACTTTGCCGAGGTCAGGCTCGGCACTTACTCAGTACATGTGGTCAGTTGTACTGATGCTACACCTGCACTTCTTTATGTTATGCAGATCCAGGTACCGGACCCAGTGGACACTGATCGAGGACCCTTTCTTCAGTCCACCAGGCGACACTGAGGTAGTCATGCAGGCGTCCGCAGGCCTTGGCATCACTTCCTATCCTACTTCTTTCCTGTCCTTATGTATTTCTGAGGTAGTAGTACTTGTTTATTCAGACCTCTATTTGTAGTATTCATAGACAATCTGTGAGATTGTGACACCAAATTCTGGGAGTTTCTTTTATGGATTTTTGATAATTAAGTTGATAGATTTCCTTTATTCTGCATCCTTATTTCTATTTGTTCTTGTATATCACTTTTAAATGCTAAATAAAAAAGGAACAAGTTAGAATAACCAGTAACGTTGGCTTGTCTAGCGGGTTCAACGTTAGACGCCATTACAGTCCCAACGGTGGGATTTCGGGTCATGACACTTCCACATCCCGAAACCGAACTAAGTGATAAATATAGTCCTTTCTGATCATCTTCATTGCCTTGAGATAGGAAATAAATTTACCTCTCGGCGATGCCATATTACCTTTCCACTCTGAAACTAGGCTCTCCTAGGAATTTAAATCGAACCATCTTTGATCTACACTCGATGCTATCATAACAAAAAGCCAACCAATCCATACCCATTATAAGATCATAGTTTACCCAACCGAACACCATATACCTTATCATTGTTTATTATCAAATATATCACATGCCACATTCATATATATATATATATATATATATATATATATATATATATATATATATATATATATATATATATATATAAAAGTTACAATATTAAAACATAACTCGCATAACTAATTTAGTAAAAGGTTTATATACATAGGGGTCAACATGGCCGTAGACATGTCATACCCAAAACTATACACGTGATACTGTCTGCAAAACCTCTAAGAAAACATAACCATAATATATATAAGTCGGGATAGGGCTCCCTACGTCCTCATAAAACATATTCAGAACCCTGACTAGGTAATACTCCAAGAAGAAGTAGATCTCAACAACCAATGCTCACATCTGGAGGAAGTCTACAGTAGAGGGTCCTTGCCTCGTCCTATATGAGAGCCTCGGCCAGGCACACTTCAAAGCAGAAACTTCATATCCTTATCAGTTACTTTCCTCCTCTTGGCCCGACTACTATCCTCATCCTCTGCATATCCCATAATATACACAGGCAAACCTTGATTGACGGACTCCCAAGACTGTGGACTATCTGGAACCTCAGAAGAATTGGTGTCTATAAATACCCTGACATAGTTTTAGGCCTGAGGGGTAACCGATTGTGCCAATCCGTGCACCACTCCCCTTATACCCTGATCAACGAGCCGAGATAATGAAACTAAAGGCCTTGGTAAGGCCGGAACTCCTCTCACCTCATCTGCTGCTAGCGAAATCGAAGCTGCTCAAACGGATGACTCATTTGGATCCTTGGAAGGTTCCTCCTCAATAGAACCCATGATCTCCGATGGGTCTGACTCCATGGTGTAACTTATATCTCTTTCTAATGCTTTCATAGCCTTCTGACTCGTGCTAGCGGCTTGCGCTTGTCATCTAGTAGTAATAGGCATCACAAAAAACATAAATAAGGTAAAGATTAGGAGTGATTACTTACAACTCAATTCTATCGCACAATCTGGATTAGAAGGGAAGTAACCATCCTAAATATCATGTACCCTCCTGTTTATAAGTGTGGTTCACAAAACACCCATAAACAAGACTCTACTAGACACGGTCTGTAGACAACCCTAGGACAAAACTGTTCTCTTACAACTTTTGTCACGACCCAAACCGATGGGCCGCGATGGGTGCCCGAGTCCTACATGTTGAACACCCTTAAGTATGTGTCTAAGATATAAACATGAATAATCTACGTGAGGGAAATCTGTCCAAAAGACATATATACATATACATGCAGAATACAGTGGGGCGAGTCGGCAAGGCTTCTATAGACAACTATATACCAAAACTGGAAGCCGACAAGGCCACATACTATCCAACTATACAAACTATCTACAGACCTCTAACAGAATATACAACTATACAAGGACGGGACTGGGCCTCGTCATACCCATATATGTATGCAAATATATTGTACCAAGGTCAACAATCGCTCTAGATCAAGTGGTGCACACCAACTCTCGCTGATCAAGGATACCAAGAAGGGGGACCGTCAGTTGTCTACATGCACATGCGTGCATGAAACATAGGACCCGTGAAATAGGGCATCAGTATGAATAATGTACTGAGTATGTAAGGCATGAAAATCAGTACATAACAGACATAGATGAAACATGGAATGAAGAATTCTGCCTGTAAGTCTAATAACTTTGTAAATCCTGAAACACTTATAATGTCATGAACATACATATAATGTCATATCATGCATATGTATAGGTGTACATAACATCATCAAGCCTTTGAGGGCATCTCATCATATCATCTCGGCCACTATGGTCAAATCATCAACATATACCAGCTGATCAGGTGGTGGTACGTATATAACGCCGTAACATTTTTCCATATCCCATATATACATATATACGCGTACATAACACCGTCTGGTCATGGGTCAATGTACATGTATAAATGAATGCAATGCCTGAGAAGTACATCAATAAAATTTCTCTGAACGTCATAAGACCATTATACCTCTGATTAATATCATGTAATAAACTTTATCAACTTACGTATTTCTTGAGACCCATGAATAGACGATAGAATAATAAGACATATGGGAATTCAAGAACATAGGCACCTCTAATATTTCTATGAATAGATTCATTTATGGAAGTTGTACATTTACTCTTTTCGTTTGTATCATAGGGATCATGCCAAAAAGAAAGAAAGGATAGCCTTTACATGCCTGGAGTAGGGAAAAATTCGTATGATATTCTTGAGACGGATTGCATCGTACTCCCTTAGAATTGCAAAATCTCGTTGTTATTACACAGTAAAATTTCGTATGAATGTCTTACAAATTTAAGAACCGTTGTTGCTATGAAGTCTCATATGAACTTCAAAAATTCCCTCACCTTCATTCCTTGTCTTTCCTTTCTGTATAATTCCTTGCAACAAATGAATTTGATAACCTTGCTTGTTGAAATCTCTATTTGAATTATAGTCTTTGTTATTCTTTAAATTGTTGAAAGAGACGTAGTTTCAGAATGCACCATAATTAGAATCTTTTCTATTCTTTAAATTGTTGAAAGATACATATCTATCTTTGAATTAAAAGGCCCTATGTTGAAGTGATTTCCACCTAACCCATAATGACTAAGAGTCATATGGTTTGGTAGTGGCTTGCTGCCACGTGGGATTGGAGGTGGTTTTAATCTTTATCCACAAGGCATTAGTTAATTAGGTAATACCTCATTACCCAATGATTAACCAATTACTCACATAATTAAGAATTATCTCAGTTTACTTAATATACTACCCACTTTTAATACACTTTACGCACCCTAATATCGTGGTTATGGGGTACAATGTATAACACTAGTCCATAAATATCGGGTATTATGGCTCGGATCGTATTTTATCCCAAATCGACAACCTTCAACGAAACTTATTTTCTTTAATTCCTTTATTCTTTATCCTTCACGGTACTTACTTATCGCTTGTTATAAATAGCATAAATACGTTAACCTCAAGATAATCTCATCCCTGAGTCTACGTCGATTAGCTGAAGATGAAACTTTAACGTACGAAAATGCGAGATGTAACACATAGCCTCGTCACTACTTCGTCGAGGTTAGGCTAGACACTTACGAGTACATGGATCGGTTGTACTCATACTACACTCTACACTTCATGTGCAAATTTTTGTACCGGACCTAGCCGATTATGAGGTTAGCAGTTGGACATTCTTGTCAGAGACCCAAGGTAGATTTGCTGGCATCTGCAGACCCTGGAGTCCCTTCCTAGTTTCTTTATTTTACTGTTTCCTTTCTTTAAGAAAAATTGTATTTTCTTTCAGAATATGTTTGTAGTAAATCTTAGAAGCTCGTGAATCGTGATTCCAGATCCGAAATGTATCGATATTATGGGTGTTATGTCATTCCGCACTTCAGGTTTAGCTTTTGTTTAGCTTAATTGTTTGTGTCATTGAAATTGACTAAAATTTGCTTAAGGTATCCTCTAATGCTGGCTTGCCTAGCAAGTGAAATGTTAGGCGCCATCACAGTCCCGAAGGTGAGAATTCCGCGCTGTGACAGGGTCTCAAGTGGCTCGGGTGAGTTTCGAACTGTCCAGAGCTAACTCTAAAAATCTGCCACTGTTGGTTCTGGTTTTATTCTTCGCGATCGCGGGGGTTAGGTCACGTTCGTGAAGAAGGAAATGGGAAACTTTGGAAATTGTGCTTCGTGTTTCCGACACCCAGTCCACATTCGTGAAGGTCTGGGACTTGTGACCTTCGCGTTCGCGTGAGAGGGTCCGTGTTCGCGTTGAGGAAGTTGAGGCTGGGGTGGCACGCTGTTGGTCTTCATGTTCGTGTAGGGAAGTCTATGCAAGCATTCGCATTCGTGAGGCTCTGGTCACGTTCATGATAGTCATTTTTATAGGGCCTGAGTTGTTTGCCTTCGCGATCGCGAGACATCTTCCACGATCTATTTGGTTAATTTCTCTCAACTTGTGGCGGATTTTAGAGCTCTTTGAGGAGGGTTTCTCATCTAGCAATTTGGGGTAAGTATTTTCTACAAAAAATGAATTTAATACATACAATATAGGTATATATTTGACCGTAAGCAGAAATTGTGCCCCTTGTATATTATTTTTGTAGTAGCCGTTAAATCAGAGTTCGTAGAGCATTCCCTCTTCTTGTGGATCGGGCCGAACGCCTTGACAGTATAAAAGATGCATATACGGTTTCGCGCCGGTCGACCCTCGCAGTGTACACATTATTTTGGATTGGGTCGTACGACCTCAGTATAAATCGTGCGTGATATTGCCTCGAGTTCAAATACTTGATATTACTTCCATGATATTGCTCTTATTTGTCAAAGTTAGTACGTGTTAATTGGAGGTCTTAATTGATATCTAGTTAAAGAATCACTTATTTATTGTTCATTATTGCGTTATTATTATTATTATTATTATTATTATTATTATTATTATTATTATTATTATTATTATTATTATTATTATTATTATTATTATTGTTGTATTCCATGTCTATTTAGAATTTTTGTACTTTATTTATTGGCCCTTAGTACGTATCGATGTCAACCCCTCGTAACTACTTTGAGGTTAGACTAGATAGTTACTGGGTACATGTTGTTTATATACTCACACTACACTTTTGCACTAATTGTGCAGGATCTAAGGCAGGTGTATCTGGCGACCATTTAGGCGCATACCCCCGTTACCCCGAGGCTTAGTAGTGAGCTGCTCTCTGTGCCCGTTCTGCAGCGCCCGCAGTATCTCTTATTGTATTTATATTTTGTCTACCTTACTCAAGACAGTATTATAGGAGGTTTTGTATATTCTACTAGTCTCCCATACACTTGTGACACCAGGTTTCCGGAATATTCTAGTAGATACTTTATGATTTTTAGTATTAAATTCATTATATTACTCTTTTGTTATTTTATTCTTTACTTAACTAAGATTTTCTATTAAATATCCTCTTAATAAGTAAAATCAACTACTTAAAAAGTTTTAAAAGGAACAATTATATGGCTAGTTCACCGTTGGCTTGCCTAGCGGCGACATTGGGCGGCATTACAATCTATAGTTGAAATTGGGTCGTGACCGTTATTGGATGAGGTTATATGCAAACTTAACTATGTTAAAATGATAGATTACTTTTAATATTTAAATAATATCCTCATTTTCTAACCCTTTTTTTTGTGATTCAATGTAGTTGCTCATATTTTTATTTTTGTGTTTATTTTCTTTGTTTAGCATAATTGTGCTATAATTCTAGTTTTGAAGCTACACCCCTAACATTAGACTTGATATATTGTAATGACATGACCGGTCGTTTTGAGATTTAGTGCCCCAATCCCCTTATAACTGTGTCTCCCATGTCTTATTAGGTTAATGGAACGAGTCGGAGCGTTGAGTGATGAAAATTGGAGTGTTTTTGGACATATAGTCCTTTAAGGTGAGCTTTAACCTTAGAAATTGGGCCGGAGCGGGAGCTGTGTGAAGACGGATCCGGAATGGAAATACGTCGACTCCGTTAGCTCCGTTGAGTGACTTCGGGGTTGGGTGCGTGTTCGAAATGTGTTTTTGAGGCCAGACGTAGATTTAGGCTTGAATTGGCGAAAGTTAGAATTTCGGCGATTTCGGCCGATAGGTGAGATTTTGATATCAGACTCGGAATGGAATTCCGAAAGCGACTGCAGGTCCGGAATGTCATTTATGACTTGTGTGCAAAATTTGAGGTCATTCGGACGAGTTTAGACGTGGTTCGACGTCGGGGGTTAATTCTTGGNGCTGAACCAGGCTCCTTCTAGTGTTTCCGCACCTGCGATGGAAATTCCGCAGGTGCGAGCTCGCAAGAGCGGCCCCTAGCTGCAGGTGCAAGGTTGGGCCAGGCCTTCCTAGTCTCCGCAGGTGCGATTGGGTTTCCGCAGGTGCGGAGCCGCACCAGCGACAAAAGGCCCGCAGGCGCGACCTTTGTCCAGCTTAAGTGAATTCCGCACCTGCGATTTGGTTTCCGCAGGCGCGGAGCCGCACCATCGACAAAAGACCCGCAGGCGCGATCTCTGTCCTGCTTAAGTGAAACCCGGACCTGCGATACCTTTTCCGCAGGTACGGTACCGGAGATGCGGTTGAAAGGACCGCTGGTGTGAAAATTGATGTGTGTTTATTCTAAATCCGAGGGTTTGAAATTGATAAGTCTAAAATCGTTTCAGAGCTCGAAAATTGGCGATTGTCAGTGGGTTTTGAAGAGAAGGATCATAGGTAACGTTTTTTAATCCTAATTCCTTGTTAGACCATTAATCCCCGCTATTTTCCTTAGCTTAATTAGCAAAAATGGCGGGGGG
>ML266276.1:0-120299 GCA_005239495.1 Nicotiana undulata | reverse complement strand
ATTATTTTAAACAAGAAATTTTACGGGTCTTTACATTCTCCCCCCCACCCCTTAAAATCATTCGTCCTTGAATGAGGATTTTGGAAATCGTTTGGTTTTGAAAACATGATATGCAAACTTCCAGATTTACACTAACTCCAATATTTTCAGAAACTTTCGCCAGAGTTTCCTTTGTATTTAGACCTATCTACCTGTCAGAGAGCCCCTGAAACACATTTCCAAGCACCATTACACAGTTTCTGTTATCCCTACAACTGGCATTCAATTCATTACCTCAACACTTGCACATATCCAATCAATTTGACAACCACACATAGTCCATTCCCTTTACATCACAAATTAGCATATGATTCAATTAGTGGCACATACTTGCACATAATTTGGTCATTTTAGTGAGTCCCATACGATTCAATCGCCTCAATACACCGTATATATATTTCAATTAATCATTACCAATCTACACTACTACTATTAATCATTTTGCTTATCACATAAGTTTCACCAAAACTTTCATTTACTTCAAGGGTTGTACACTACCCAATTAATAACATCATATAAAATTCTAGCACACATTGGAAAGTTACAACAATGAGGCAATTAAGGGAAAATGGGGAGCCTTTGCACGAATCTGAATACAATATCAAATTGCCTTGGGACAATGTTTCGCATGATCACTACTAGACTTGCTCAAACAGATGGGGATATGTTTCTCTCATTTCTTCCTCTGCTTCCCACCTGGCTTCCTCGACTTGTTGACTTCGCCACAACACTTTAACATAAGCAATCTCTTTGTTTCTCAATTTACGGACTTGCCTATCAAGAATAGCAACCGGAGCCTCTTCGTATGATAACTCTTCATTAACCTCAATAGTCCCAAATGGCAAGATGGCGGATGGATCTCCAACCACTTTCTTCAACATAGACACATGGAACACCGGGTGCACTAATGACATTTCAAGGGGCAATTCCAGCCTATAATCCACTCGTCCTATCCTTTGAGCGATCCGATATGACCCGACGTACCTAGGGCTCAACTTCCCTTTCTTCCCAAACCGCATCACTCCCTTCATGGGAGATACCTTCAACAACACCCAATCATTTACCCGGAACTCCAATTCTCTTCAGCGAACGTCCGCATAGGATTTATGATAACTCTGAGCAGTTTTCATCCTCTCCTGAATGACTCTATTTTTTTCCATAGCTTGGTGCACAAGATCTAGCCCTAACAATTCCGTCTCACCAGCTTCGAACCATCCAATCCGAGATCTACAACTTCTTCCGTATAATGCCTCAAATAGGGCCATCTGAATACTAGCATGAAAGCTGTTATTGTAAGCGAATTTGATAAGCAGCAAATGGTCATCCCAACTAACTTTGAAATCTAAAAAACAAGCCTATAACATATCTTCAAGCGTCTGAATAGTCCGCTCCGCTTGACCATCAGTCTGTGGATGGAAAGTCGTGCTGAGATTCACCTGAGAACCCAAACCATGCTGAAATTTCCTCCAAAAATTAGCTGTGAATTGGGACCCTCGATCCGAGATAATAGAAACTGGAGTGCCATGGAGTCTGACTATTTCCTTGATATACAACTGAGCATACCGTTCTGCAGTATCGGTGGACTTGACTGGCAGAAAGTGAGCTGATTTGGTGAGTCGATCCATTATCACCCAAATTGAGTCGAACTTGCGTTGATTGCGAGGTAACCCTACCACGAAATCCATATTGATCATCTCCCATTTCCACGTCGGTATTTCCATAAGCTGAGTTAATCTACCAGGTCGCTGATGCTCGACCTTCACCTGCTGACAATTCGGACATCTTGACACAAAGTCCGCCACACCCCTCTTCATACCGCTCCACCAAAATATTTCCCGGAGATCATGATACATTTTCGTAGAACCTTGGTGCACAGAATACCTGGAGCTATGAGCCTCCGCCATTACCCTCTCCCGAAGATTATCTACATCTGGAACACATATCCTACCTTGACATTGCATTAACCCATCATCGTTGCCGAGTGAAAATGCCAAAATCTTGTTATTCAGAACTGCCTCCTTCAATTGTGCCAATGCTGGATCAATGAACTGCTTTTCTTTGAGTTCCGCTACAAGTGATGATTCTACTCCATTATGCACCATAACCTCCCCTTCGTCTGAGGTCGAGAGACAAACCCCCAAACTGGCCAATTGATAAACCTCCCTAGACAAGGGCCTCTAATTCGCTTCCAAATGATCCAAACTACCCATAGACTTCCGACTGAGAGCGTCGGCCACCACATTCGCCTTCCCTGGATGGTACAAGATGTTCATATCATAATCCTTAATCAATTCTAACCACCTCCGCTGCCTTAGGTTCATCTCTTTCTGCTTGAATAAACATTGAAGACTCTTGTGGTCTGAGAACACGTCCACGTGGACCCTATAAAGATAATGCCGCCAAATTTTTAATGCAAAAACCACTACCGCGAGCTTCAAATCATGCGTTGGATAATTCATCTCGTGATTCTTAAGTTGCCTTGAAGCATACGCTATATCCTTCCCATGTTGCATCAACACACACCCCAAACCAACCCTTGAAGCATCGCAATAAACCAAAAATCCCTCGATACCTTCTGGCAAGGTCAATACTAGTGCCGAAGTCAATCTCGACTTCAATTCCTGAAAACTTTTTTCACAAGCGTCGGACCACTGGAACTTCACTGCTTTCTGCGTCAATTTAGTCAATGGGGAGGCGAGGGTAGAGAATCCCTCCAAAAACCTCCGATAATACCCAGCTAGACCCAAGAAACTACGAATATCTGTCGGGGTCGTTGGTCTAGGCCAATCTTTCACTATCGCGGTCTTCTGGGGATCAACCTGAATCCCTTCTATGGAAACAACATGACCCAAAAAGGTGACTGATTCTAGCCAAAACTCACATTTCGAAAATTTAGCATACAACTGATGATAGTGAAGAGTCTGCAGAACTACCCTAAGATGGTTAAAATAATCCTCCCTACTTCGCGAATAAACAAGGATGTCATCAATAAAAACAATCATGAAGGAGTCTAGAAATGGCTTGAAAACCCGATTCACAAGATCCATGAAAGCTGCTGGAGCATTGGTCAACCCAAAGGACATACCAAAAATTCAAAATGACCATAACGAGTCCTGAAGGCAGTCTTAAGAATATCCTGCTCTCTGATCTTCAACTGATGATACCCAGACCGTAAATCAATTTTGGAGAAGAACCTCGCACCTTGCAATTGATCGAACAAATAATCTATTTTAGGCAAAAGATACTTGTTTTTTATAGTGACTTTGTTGAGCTACCGATAATCGATACACATCCGAAGCGACCCATCCTTCTTTCTGACGAAAAGAATCGGAGCGCCCCACGGTGACTCACTCGGCCGAATAAACCCCTTTTCTAATAAATCCTTCAATTGCTCCTTTAACTCCCTCAACTCTGCTGGCGCCATTCTGTATGGTGGAATAGATATTGGATGCATATCTGGTAGTACATCAATCCCGAAATCGATCTCTGTATCTGGCGGAATCCCTGGAAGCTCGTCCGGAAATACTTCAAGAAACTCATTAACAACATGCACGGACTCGGGACAGGAACCTCTAAAGTGGTGTCCGCAACCCGGACCAAATGATATACACACCCCTTTTTAATCATCTTTGAGGCCTTTAGGTAGGAAATAAACCTACCCTTCGGCACCACACCATTTCCCTTCCACTCAGTAACCGGCTTTAGGAAACTCTAGCCTCATGATTCTGGTTCGGAGGTCGAGTTTAGCGAAGCACGAATAAAGATAGTCCATTCCCATAATAATATCAAAATCTACCATCCCAAGCTCAATAAGATCGGCTATGGTAACACGACCACATACCATGACAACACAATTCTTATAGACTCGCGCGGCTGTAATAGAATCACCAACCAGAGTCGATACAGAGAACGGCTCATGAAGTTGTTCGGGTTCTATCCAAAAACTTGAAGTAATAAACGGGGTAACATAAGACAAGGAGGACCCCGGATCAATAAGAGTGTAACAATCAAGTGCTTGAACAGTCAGAATACATGTAACAACATCTGGAGAAGCCTCCGCATTCTGGCGACCACTCAAAGCATAGAACCGACTGGGTCCACCTCTACCTCGAGCTCCACCCCTAACTACACCACGCCCTGCTTGAGCTGGAGAACGCCCTAAATATGTGGTGGCTGAAGAACTGGATGACTAAGCAAAACCCCTACCCCTGCCCTGACTAGGCGCACGGCAATCCCGCTGAATATGACCTCTCACTCCTCACCCGTGTCATAACCGGGAGATCCAGATAACAAGACTCGGTATGGAACCTCCCACTCTTAGGGCACGGAGCCTTCCCCTGCTGCTGGGACCTCCTTCCTGGGCGACCTAACTGATGGGTTCTTCTACTGTCTGATCCTGGTCCCCAGCGACTGTTCTGCTGGAAACGGTGCACTGGCTAAGGACTGGGATGGCCCTGATACCCTCTCCCATGAACTGGTCTCCCTACTCTAACTAAATTCCCCGAGTGGCCCGGTGACCGGGCCCTGCTGCTACTCTCTCTCTCTGACCTTATCTTCAATTTCCTAGCCTCCGTAGCCTGGGTCAATCCCACAATCTTGCCATAATTCATGTCTGAGTGCAAGGCAGATGGAGCAGCTTCATTCACAACCAAGGGACTAAGGCCGTGAACGAAACGTCGAACCCTGGCATCCATAGTCGACACCAAGTGAGGAGCATATTTAGACAACCGCACGAACTCCATATGGCACTCCAACACACTCATATTACCCTACTTGAGGACCTCAAACTCCGTAGCATGGGCTACCACAGTCTCGGCAGGCAATAAGTGATCCATGAAAGCATCCACGAACTCGTCTCATCTAGCCGGAGGACTTCCCTTAACACGGGAACCCTCCCACCTCTCAAACCAGGAATATGCTTCTCCCCTCAGCCTATACGAAGCTAACTCAACCCGTTCTGTCTCTGTATCCTTCATCACCCGAAGGTCTTTCACATCTCATCAAGAAAATCATGTGGATAGGCCTCTGGATTTGTACCTGAGAACTCTGAAGGGGCCAACCGCAAAAACTTGTTGACTCTAGAGCCGGCGGAATCTCCCTGTCCGCTGGAGGACGCAAGGGTAGCATGAGATCTTTGGTCCTGAGTGGCCACCAACTGAGTAAACATATGAATAGCTCCTCTGAGGTCCCCATCGGACGTACCGGGACCGAAAGATGGAACTGTAGAGGGGTCAGGAATATCAGCGGGAGGGATTGCAGCACCCTCAGTCGCCGTAAGAACAGGAACGCTTTGATCCGGAATGGAAGGGTCAGGTAGATTCAAGGTCGAGGAGTCACTCTCACCTGCACTATCTGGTACAGAATTCACAGCCACATCCGGGGTGGCATTGGCCTCAAAGTCGAGTCGAGCTCTCTTCTTTGGTGCCATTACTGAAAAATTCTTAACAAAGCACGAATTAGGCAAGGATATTTTCACTTTCTGGTTCACCGCACGATATAGAATAACAATGAAAGGGTAATTTCCTAAATGTCCATGTAGCTCCCTAATTATAGATGTGGTCGACAACACGCCGATAAGAAGGGATCTACTAGACATGGCTCCGAGACATCCCAGGACTCTTTTAAAAACCTTAGGCTCTAATACCAAGTTTTTCACGCCCCAAAATAGAGGGACGAGACCGGCGCCTAACCGGGTGAAACCCAGTCAAGCGGACCTGGATTGCCTTTCCTGCCCAACGTATTACCCCGCGTTCATAACATACATTATTTCATGTGAGTTAGCCGATTTTAGTTTCAAGTACATTTTACAAAATATCTCCATTTGTTTCCTCTTTTAACATTTCAACAATTGATATTCAAACATACAAAATACATACAAAACTTTCCAACATGATCCACGGTTCTGAGTACGTACTGTTACTACCCAAAAATACATACATACACCCACATCATGTCTACGGAGCCTCTACGAATACTAGGGATTTTATATAACTTTCCGGTAACAAGGCCCCAGCTATACCTTTACGACATAAACAAAAAAGGGTGGAATGATCCACACACGGCTCCGAGGAGAAGAGGGGCTCACCACAACTGCTGCAGAGATGAAGATGAGGTACCGCTAACGGCGGGCGGAGCTACCTGCTATGGAACCACCTACATCCATATAAAAGATGTAGCGCCCCCGGCAAGAGGGACATTAGTACTGTGAATAGTACTAGTATGTATGAACAAACTTTATCCCTAGTACAATCAACCAATATACAGATAAGAAAAAGGACAGTAATAGGACTAACAATCAAAACACACGGAAAGGGACAATCAAAGTCAACAATTTTACAATGTCTCCTTTTTCCCTTTCCAACACCATCACATTCACAAGTTTCATCAATTTCATATCAATAGTGATAAAGATCACTTTTTCACCCTTATTACCTTGGCCACCCTTATTACCTCGTCTCACACCTTATTACTTCGTGTGTCGGCGCGCAACCCGACCCTGCCTGACAATGTTTTTTCAACCTTATCACCACAACCCACACCTTATTACTTCGTGTTGCGGCGCGCAACCCGACTCCGCCTGACAATTTATATTTCAAAAACAACACCACCAATAATTTCATCACATGGGCCTTCCTTTCAAGGATCACAAATTCACATTTAACAATTCATTTACTTGGGCTCAAGGCACCCCAAACTTTTATCAAAGCAGATTTAAGCACAAGGTGTTGTCATAACCATTCAACTTTATTTACAATGCTTCATATCAATAACTTTAAATAACTACCATCTTTGCACATAATAAAGTAGGAATGCCAAGTCACAATTCAAAATCTCATCTAACACAGTGGGGTAGCAATCAACTGGACAGTCAATTCACATATTTCCATATAAGTACACATATCGTATGCTTACCACAACAAGAGGGATTTTACAAGGGTTAAAGTTAGCCATACATACCTGGAGTCGAAATCCCTTTTTAACTTTTACTCACAAATCACCGAATCGACTAGTACCGTCAATCTAGTTCACAATTAAACATATTCAACTTAGAATTGGAAGTCATGCATGCAATTCGGACTCTCTTAAGCATCTTTCCAAACACTATGTGACCCCATTAGATTACCAACCCCGTATTTGTGAAACTTACCCCAAACCACCCGTTCTTACTAGATTAACACCATTATTAAACATGCATGCAAGGTCTTAGTTAGTATTTTCAAGAATCAATTCATGCTAATCCTCCCTTTGTTTAAAATCACAAAATTAATGGAAAAAGGTTGGGAACCCTTACCTATTAGAATGGGGAAGAAGAAGATTACTCGAAATATCAGGCCTGAGGGACTTTGAAAATCACTTTGGTGGAAGAACCATTTTCTCTCTCAAGCACTCCCTTTTCCTTCTCTCTATTTTATTCAGAAGGCTTGTTAAAATGAAGGGGTGGGGTGTTTTAATAAACTGGGAGTCAGGTTTTAAAATTAGAAAAAATTAGGAGCCCGACACTGGTATGCAGTCAGGAATGCGATCGCATTCCTGACATGCGGTCCGCAGAGACGACCGTAGAATGGCCCTCCAGATGGGCCAACCTTAAAAATACACTATGCAGGTATGCAACCATTATGCGGTCCGCATACACGTTATGTGATCGCATAATGCGTCGCATAACCTCCTTCACCAAATATCAATGGGCAAGAATGAGACAACTTTGCGGTCCACAGAACCGAAATGCGATCGCATAATGGACCGCATAGTTGTCCTCAAATTGGGCAGTGGCCTGCGCAGGTATGCGACCATTATGCGGTCTGCGTACATGTTATGTGATCGCATAGTGCGTCGCATAACACCCAATTTCTGAAAAATTTATTCTTTCAAATTACGGGGTACTTTTATAAGGTCTGTTTTAAGAATTTTTACAGTTATAACAACTCGGGGACTTATTCGGGCATTATTTTAAACAAGAAATTTTACGGGTCCTTACAGATAACCTATATATCTACCCTCCCCTTTTCACTATCCATCTCCAATATTTATTTACAACAATTAGTACAAACCAATATTGAATGAACTACATAAGAGGATAAAGAAAAATAACAAGTTACACTATAAGGAGCCTGCAAATAGGCCCATATTTCCAGAACCTCAACTGCTCAGAGTGTTTCATAACCTTTCTAAATATCTGGGTGTGTCAGAGTTCCCTAAGGACCTCAAAGGATACGGGGCAGTGCTCACACCCAGATTTCACAACCATAATTGAGTAAGTGCAGTGTGGAAGAGCCAACTCTAATGCATCGGAGTTCAGAGGGATCTCATAGGGATCTCTGAGCAGTCACACATTAGAGGGGCAGAACTTAAGGACCTAAGAATATAGTGAGAGTGCTTGACATAGTTTTGAAAAGGTTTTAGTGAGAAAATAGTGTTAAAGAGACTTGTTTGAAACAGTTTTGGTGGAGTAAAAGAGAGAGTCATGCTGTAAAACAACTTTGAGAAGAGAGAGAGAGTTATATGACTAAACAATAGCAGATCAAATATGGAGTCAAAACCAACTCAGCAATACTTAAAGAACACAGAACAAACCTACACACAGGGGTGATAGGGATTGGGCACACATAAAGCACATGAGGGTAAACATATAACAGGCAGGGGTCTACATAGATACAAAATCAGAAGCTCTTAAGGGGTTCATGGGGTACAACATGAACTTTCAGAATTAACACAAAACTAAGTAACATTAGAGTAAAAACTGTTTTGCCAAGTAAAGATTAAAACTTGTTAGACATGAAAGGGGATTAAGTCAATTGACTACAAAAGGGGATAAACATGTTGATCCTAAGAGGTAGTATATAACTAACATAAAGAGGTTAATTACATGTTGAACAACAGAAAGAGAGATAGAAACATACTAGAAATATGATAAACTGAAGCAGTAAAAGAAGAATGTTGGTTTGGGACTTGAATTGAAATTAGAACATACCAGTAAAGAAGACAGTAAACACAAAAGTGGAAGACAGGAGAGCACAATAGTTAGCCCTGGCTTGCAGCCGACTAACTTAAAATAATCACAGAAAAAGAGCAGAAAGTTTGAGTGTGAGAGAGAGAGCTTTTAAACCAAAGTGTTCTTGTCTTGTGTTAATGAAAGAGCAAGGTATATATAGTTTGAAAACAGGTAGAAAATAAGGTAAAAATCATAGTTATGCAGCAATTATGGAACTAGGTATCAATTAGTGTAAGTACTCCCTTTAATTAAGGAGTTAAATTCAAACGGTAATAGACATATGACAAAATAAGGAAAAAAAATCGTATAAGGCTGAGTATAACAAATAACTATATTACAAGTATACAACATGTAATAGAGGCTAAGTTCAACAGATTCTAATTAAGGAAGATGCTTAAGAATCAATTTTACAGCATGGTCGACCAAAGAATAAGGTTACAATCAATAGAGAATATCATAAGAGATAGTGAAGGATCAATAACAAAGATTCAAAAAATAGAAAATAGTACTGATTTAGGAGAAATTAACACAAATTTATGAGAACAAGCGGAATAAGCACATAATAGGGAAAATCAGAAAACCTAATAAGCCAAAATATGGTAAAATCACACAAAATTAGGGATCCACATAGAGCATAGTACGAATTTATAGAATAAACAGGATATAGGCAGAAGAAACTAGAAATCAGTAACACTGATGAACAAAAATAGGGTAAAATCACAGAAACTCATAAAGCTCATGAGAAACAAGCACATATACAGATTAAGCGAACATATTATCAAAGACAGACTTAGAATCAAGGATTGAACCCAAGAAACTTAGGGTTTTTAACATAATAACTCAGATAAAAAGAGAAAACATAAGTAAACATTTAAACATAATGAAAATCATAGAAAATAATACTAAAATCAGAAGGAAAAGCGATTTTGAAAAGGGGTCAAGAACCCTAGTTTGAAGACGAAGAGTCATTTTAGATGAAATCGGAGAAAACATTATAAAAACAGTAAAGATAACTCGAATAGACTCAGATATTGTTACAAATCTAAGAAATCAAGAGTTAAAATTAGGGTTTCAGAGAGAGAACGCAAAGAGAGAGAGAGAGAGAGAGAGAGAGAGAGAGAGAATCGGCTTAGAAACCACAAGTTCTAGCCGGAAGTGGAAGGTTCTTACTCGGACGGCCAAGAATTGCATGAGACAGTCATGAAAAAGCCATGGGGTGAGTTGAACCGCCTCTGGTTCCTTTGAGGTCTCAAGGGTAGCAATAATTCCGGCGTGTGAGGGAGCCATGGGGCTGGGGATGGTGGTGAAACCACCATAGTTACCCGCGAGCAGTCCGACGAGAGGTTTAGCAGAGAGAGAACTTGAGAGAGATGAGAGATGAATGGCGGAGTGAAAGAGAGAAATGAGAGGGGAAGGGGGGGGTAGTCTTTAGGGTTAAATTAGGTAAGAAGGGATCTGGACCGTTGATCAAAATTGATCAACGGTCCAGATTAAACAAAAGATTGGGCTAGTTAATTAATGGATGGGGCCTAGGGGTACTTGGGCTATTTAATTGGCTTGGGGTCTGATTTAATTAGGCTAAAATTGGATTAAAATTAGGCCATTTGTTAAATATCCAATTAAATTAATAAAATGATTTATAAAAATAGCTAATAATTGTAAAAATAAAAATTAATTTCATGCATAGAAAATAGTTTAAAATGTTTATTTAATATTTAAAAAATTCACATGGTTAATTTCTGGATAAAAAGTAGTATAAAATATGATTGGGCTGTAATTGCAAAGTTATTGCAATTATAGCCAAAATATGCCAATTTGGCTAATTATGAAATAATTTGGTCTTAAAGACCAAAACTAATAAATTAAATCAAGAGAATGTTTTGGAACCATTTGTGATGCAATTTTGTGATCATTTATTGGAAATAAAATGTTGAATAAATTAATAAAAATATAGGAAAATGGTGGAAAAACACCAATTGCTATTAATGCATGATATTGAAGGTATATATGCAATTTAAAATATTTTTTAGGAAAAATTGGGTATCAATAGCTACCCCTCTTTACCCGGAAAAGATGAAAGAGCTATCTGGTAAAGATATGATGGCCAATTTTGACCGAACGAAATGATTTGAGAGGTTTAGGCCGCACCTTGCTTCTGAGCTGCCCACATATCCCTGGTCTTACGGGAATGAGGCCGTATGTAGTTCCAGATCCATCGGTGAAGTATACCGGTGAAATCTTTGCAAGGACATACGCAACATCTAGGGCTGGATGAGTGAATTGTCTACGGGAATAGTCAGGTTTGGTATGGCTGGGAGAACTGGAGCGGGATCGCTCCTGTTGGGATAGCTGTTACTCGCCGGGCCACCGGCAAAATAAAGCAATACAAGCGTGTACTATGCATAAATTTAAACATGATGCAAGTTTCTGTTGGACTATGAAAGTTGTCTTTCGACGGTTAAGGATAACGTCCTCAGACCATGATGTCATCGGCCATGAATTGTTTGATGAGAGATTCGCAGGCCATTAAATGATGTTCTCGGGCCATAAAGATGGTGCCTCCGATCTATGACACCTATAAATAATGATATGCAAAATCGAGAGATCCTCAGGCCATGACATGGTGTCTTCCGGCTATAAGGATGATGTCGTTAGATTATGACGCCTTTGGATAAGTTGGCGATATTTCAGCCCATGAAATGCAATATTATGATGCTGACAAGACAGATCTTAGTCTCGCGAGTTGAAGGGCAGATCTTAGCCCGAAAGAGAAGCAGAGTGAATAATGCTGGAGAGACAGTGCTTTGTCTCAGTTAATAAAGTAAATTGGAGGCAGAGCTTAGCCTCATGCAAGTTTGGAGACAGAGCTTAGTCTCATGCAAAGGAAGGCAAAAATTAGACTTATGAAGATGGAGGAAGAGCTTAGCCTCATGCATGACGTGGAAGGCAGAGAGTAGCCTTATACAAGGGGAAGGCAGAAGATTAGCCTTATGAAAATAGAGGCAGATCTTAACCGCATGCAAGATGTGGAAGGCAAAGATTAGCCTTATGCAAAGGAAGGTAGAGATTAGCCTTATACAGATGGAGGTAGAGCTTAGTCTCATGCAGAGTGGAGGTAGAGATTAATCTCATGCAAATAGGAAGGCAGCGGTTAGCCTTATGCAATATGAAGGCAGGGAGTAGCCTTATGTAAGGGGAAGGCCGAAGGTTAGCCTTATGCAAGAATATAAATAGCTGATGATAGTAAAATTTCTTAGCTGGTTGCAGATTGCAGTATGGCGATTGTTGCGAAAACTATGACTACGAAGCATGTTATCCTTCGTGTTGATAGAAAATGTCGGCAAGTGTGATGGTTTCGAGAATTGTGACTTTGATCGTGCTTGTTATTTGTGTGGACAGTAAATTGGCCTTTGCAACTGTGTTGAAATTTAGTATGTCTATTCTTCGTTCCTGCATCCAAAGAAAAAATGTGAGTTCTATAGATAGGGGAGGTTGGTTCGTATCCCCGCTGGATCTGCTGGCCCTGCTCATCTTGGTTTGATGATCCTGGGCATATCATCGGGGTAGTGTTTGCTAAACAGAGCTATTTTCAAAAGTAAGCATGCATGATTTTGTAAAGATATAGTATATATAATTTTAAATAATTTAGATGAACCGACGACTGTGACATGGTTCAAGACATTGCAACCTCTCATGCTACGGAATTTTGAGGGTCCTCCTCAAAATTTTGCCCCAGTTAGATTCGTTGATGACTCTGACTGTTGCGCATGCTGCGATTGGCTGAACTTGCTTCGGAATTTTGAGGGTCCTCCTCAAAATTTTTCTCATGTTTCTAATTGCGGGGGAAAATAAAACTTTTATTGAATTTTTATCGAACCCATAGGGCTGCCTACGCATCCCCCCTTAAACCTGAATCAGGTCACGCGTAGTTCAATTTACAACATAGAAAGTTACACATAATATTGTTTAACTGCATCCGAATTGATTGGCTTTGGCCAGACTTCTCTGTCCATTTCTGCAAGTATAAATGCTCCTCCTTTCAAAACTCAGTGAACCATATATGGACCTTGCCAGTTGGGAGAATATTTCCCTTTGGCTTCATCTTGATGTGGAAAGATCTTCTTTAACACCAGCAGCCCCGGTGTGAACTGTCTTGGCTTGACTCTTTTGTTGAAGGCTCTGGACATTCTGTTCTGATAAAGTTGTCCATGACACACTACATTCATCATTTTTCCGTCTATGAGGGCTAGTTGCTCATAACGATTCTTTATCCATTATGTGTCACTCAGCTCAGCTTCTTGTATACTTCTTAAGGAAGGAATCTCCACTTCGGCAAGAATAATAGCTTCCGTACCATAAACCAGCAAATAAGGAGTTGCCCCAGTTGATATACAGACTGTGGTGCGGTAGCCCAGCAAAGCAAATGACAACTTCGCATGCCACTGTTTGTGCTTTTCTATCATTCTCCTCAATATCTTCTTGATGTTCTTATTGGCGGCTTCTACAACTCCATTCATCTGAGGTCTATAGGTTGTGGAATTCTTGTGCTTGATTTTGAAAGTCTCACACATAGCTTTCATCAGGTCAATATTAAGATTGGACCCGTTGTCGGTGATGATTGACTCTGGAACTCCGAATCGACAAATAATGCGGTCGCGGACAAAGTCTTCCACGACTTTCTTAAGCACTCCTTTGTAAGATGTTTCTTTGACCCATTTAGTGAAATAATCGATTGCTACCAAGATGAATCTGTGTCCGTTTGAGGCGATAGGCTCGATCGGACCAATGACGTCCATTCCCCTAGGCGGCAAACGACAATGGTGAACTTGTTGCATTGAGCTCATTTGGGGGGTACCATTATCATATCTGCATGTACCTGGCATCGGTAGCATTTCCGAACATACTGGATGTAGTCTGTTTCCATGGTCATCCAGAAATAACCAGCTCTGAGTATCGTTTTGGTCAAGACAAAACAATTCATATATGGGCCACATGTCCCAACGTGGATTTCTTCAAGTAATTTGGAGGCTTCTTTTTCATCAACGCATCTCAATAATGCCAAATTAGGAGTTCTCATATACAGGATTCCTCCACTATAAAAGAAACTGTTGGACAATCTACGGAGTGTGCATTTCTAAGTATGATTTGCAAGCTCTGGGTACTCTCCCTTTGACAAATACTCCTTGATATCATGGAACCATGGTTTTTCGTCTACTTCCTCTTCAATATGGGCACAATAGGCCGGCAGGATATGAATATTTACCAGAATAGGGTCAATGAAGTTCTTATCTGGGTGTTGTATCATGGATGATAGATTGGCCAGTGTGTAGGCAAACTCGTTCTGAATTCTGGGAACGTGCGGAAATTCTATCTTTGTGAACCTCTTTCTCAATTCCTGCACATGGTGCAGATACGACAGTATCTTTGAATTCCTGGTAGCCCATTCTCCTTACACTTGGTGTATTAGCAAATCAGAGTCACCAATTACTAGCAGTTCCAAATTTTCATAGCAATGGCCATGTTGAGCCCCAAGATGCAGGCTTCATACTCTGCCATATTGTTGGTGCATGGGAATCTGAGTTTAGCGGATACTGGGTAATGTTGACCAGTTTCCAATACCAGGATAGCTCCAATGCCGACTCCATTGAAATTCGTCGCTCCATCGAAGAACATCCTCCAGCCATCATAGGATTCAGCAATGTCTTATCCTATAAACAATAATTCTTCATCAAGAAAATACGTTTTCAGGGGTTCGTATTCTCCATCCACAGGTTTCTCAGCAAGATGATCTTCCAATGTTTGTCCCTTGACTGCTTTCTGAGTCACATAGACAATGTCGAACTCACTCAACAGGATTTTCCACTTGACCAGCTTGCCAGTAAGCATGGGTTACTGAAAGATATATTTCAAGGATCCATCCTTGATATGAGATATGTTGTGTAGGCACAGAAGTAATGACTCAACTATTGTGCTACCCAGGATAGAGCACAACAAGTACGCTCCAGTAGAGAATACAGTGCCTCGTATGGAGTGAACTTCTTACTCGGATAATATATAGCCTGCTCTTTTCTCACTGTCTCATCGTGCTGCCCTAGAACGCAGTCGAAAGCTCCATATAATATTGCGAGGTAGAGTAGCAAGGGCCTACCTGGATCTGGTGGTACCAAGACTGGTGGTGTGGACAGGTACTCCTTGATTCTGTCGAAGGCCTTTTGACAGTCCTCGGTCCATTTGGTTGCAGCATCTTTATTCAGCATCTTGAAGATTGGTTCACATATGACCGTGGACTGGGCTATGAACAGGTTGATGTAGTTAAGGCGTCCCATGAAACTCATCACATGTTTCTTGTTCTTTGGCGGTGGTAACTCTTGGATGGCTTTGACCTTCGACGAATCCAATTCTATCCCTCGGTGGCTGACGATGAACCCGAGCAATTTTCCAGTAGGAACCCCGAATGCACACTTCGCGGTGTTTAGTTTCAAGTTGTATTTCCGCAACCTGTTGAAGAACTTCCTTAGATCTTCTATGTGGTCGGTGGTTTTCTTGGACTTGATAATGATGTCATCCATATACACCTTTATCTCTTTGTGTATCATGCCATGGAAGATAGTGGTCATAGCTCTCACAAAGGTGGCCCTAGCATTCTTTAGGCCGAATTGCATCATTTTATAACAGTAGACTCCCCACGGCATAATGAAAGTCGTTTTCTCAGAATCTTCCTCGTCCATCCAAATCTTGTGGTAACTAGCAAAGCAATCCACGAACGATTGAAGTTCATACTTAGCACAATTGTCAATCAGGATGTGTATGTTTGGAAGAGGGAACTCATCCTTCAGACTAGCTCGGTTGAGATCCCGGTAGTCGACACAAACCCTGACCTTTCCATCTTTCTTGGGATTTGGCACGATGTTGGCTATTCATGTCGAATATTCAACCACCCTGAGAATCTTGGTGTTGATTTGCTTGGTAACCTCATCTTTGATTTTCAAGCTCATGTGGCTTTAACTTTTTGAGCTTTTGTTTTACCGGCGGGCACATTGGATTGGGTGGCAGTTTGTGAGCCACGATAGATGTACTTAGACCAGTCATGTCATAGTATGACCATGCAAATACGTCTTCATACTCTTTCAAGAACTGTGTGTATTAATCATTCTCTGATGGTGATAAGTGAATATTGATGCGAGTTTCTTTGAAAATTCCTAAATCTCCCAGGTTGACAATCTCAATCTCATTGGTTCATCAAGAAAGGAAATAGTAATGATGTATTGAAAGAATTGATGAGAGAAAAACGATAATAATAAATATTGATTCATTAAAAAATGTTTTGATAATTTAAGCAAATGTTTTGGAACATTGAAGATCTTATTGCAAAAAAGATGGAAATGCGAAAAGGAAATCATTTAGCGAAAAAATAAAAATAGTCAATGTTTGTTCAGCCTTGCTACCCTGGGACTCGTCGGGCCCGGATCTTCTGACAGTCCAGTTCTTAAGGAATGATCCTTTTCTCACAACTTGTATGGAAGGGCCTTCCTCCTCCTCCTCCTCCTCCTCCTTCTCAACAATAACGCAACAATCCATATCACCATCTTCCAAGAATAGATTATTCAAGGCTACCAGTGCTTCTTCTTCTTCTGACCCCCATATGATATCGACCTGCTGAAAGGTATGCTCCAAATGCGGTATAGGATGTTCCAATGGATAATAAAGACCTCGCCATGGTGGCGACCAATTCTTGTACTCTTGCCATGTATACTTGTATCCCAGCACAAAAGTGGTGCCACGGCGTTTGAGCTGTATTGGCTTGGAGATCCCTTGAATATTCTTTCCGATTCCACTGCCAAGTTCATACCCACTCCAGTTCAATATGCTTTCGATCTTACTGTCCCACCATTTGTCTTTGTCTATTGCGTTGACCCGCTCGATATGGGGGTAGATTTCTCCACCCAGCCTTCTTCTACCTTCAACCACCGGGATGGTCTGGCGACTGTAGATGGGGTTGCTTCTATCTATATAGAGGATCACTTCCTAGTGGTTCCATTCAAAATTCACTTCCTAATATAATGTTGATGCCACGACCCCAGCGACATGTATTCACAGGCGTCCATTAACAGGTTATAGGATGCCGATATGTCTATCACATGAAAATCAACCTCGAACCATGTAGGTCCCATTTGCAAATAAAGACTGATCTCACCAATGGTAGATCTCTGAGAACCGTCGAAAGCTTTCACATTCATCTACCCTTCTCTTATCTCGTACAGTCCTTTGCCCAATTTCTTGAGCGTTGTCAGTGGACATATATTAAGGCTGGATCCCCCGTCAATCAGAATCCTGGTGATGAAGTAGTCCTCACATTGCACAGTGATGTGCAGTGCTTTGTTGTGCCTTAACCCTTCAGGTGGCAGTTCATCCTCTTTGAAAGTGATCTTATAACTCTCTAGCACTTGACCTACCATATTGGCCATTTAACCGCAGGTGATGTTATTTAGCACATATGTTTCGTTCAACACTTTCATCAAAGAATATCTGTGCATCTCTGAATTCTGCAGTAATGACAAAATGGATATCTGGGCTGGGGTTTTGTTCAACTGATCGATGACAAAGTATTCTTTGGCCTGCACTTTCCTCCAAAGATCGTCTGGGCCTGTCTCAATGATGGGATGCCTGTTGAAAGCCTGCTTGCTGGATTCTGCCAAATGTTCAGGAGTATAGACCCTACGGGTCCTTGTCATCCCCTGTGCAGCAATTGTTTCCTCTATCTTCACTTTACCTTTCCTTCTTGCCTCAGCTACATAATCCCATGGTACAACATTGGTGTAAAAGGGTGGCGTGGCTAACACTGCCACTGTGATTGGTGCAGCTACTTTCACTTCAAATGGGACGGGTGCCTTAGTAGGTGGCATAACTTCAACCTTGAATGGCACAGGTGCATCCGCAGGTGGTTCCGCTTCAAACTCAAATGGGAGTGACGTCGTTACCTTAACATCTCCAGATGGTTGAATCTGTACTATGATAGGATTAAGAGTGACTGCTGGCTTCTTTAGATCATCACCTTCTATGATCAACCCGATCGACCCCTCTGGGTCCCAATCTTCTTCTATTTCGATCATGTTGATACCTCCACCCCTATGGTCTGGAAGCAGATTGTTCTGGACATTGGGAGTATCTTCCTTTGCTTGAATGATCTTGTTATCAATCAAAGGATGAATCTTATCTTTTAGTGAGCGGCATTTATCAATTGTATGTCTCTTCATGCCGGAATGGTGTGCACAGTTCTTATTTGGATTAACCCATTGAAAGGGATTCTCAGGGGTTACAGCAGGGATAAGAGTAACATAACTAGCAGTTTTCCAATCTTTCATATAGTTGGTCAATAGGCTTAGAAATGGCAGTGTATTGCTTGGGCGGTTTGTGGTTGAAGTTGGGTCGAGGTCTTGGAACATTTTGGCGAGCAGGGGGTGGCTGCAAATAAGATGGTTGAGGGTTGTAGGTATGGTAAACAGGATCTGGTTGAGAATATCTGGGAAAGGTAGGTTGATATGTTGGTGGTGGAGATGATTGATATGTCGGTGGAGGTGCTGACTGATAGGTAGGTGGGGGTGGGTGGGCGTGCTTGGTAGGTGAGTGGAGAATTCTGGTATACCAAAGGTGATTTGGGTCCCTGTGCAACCATTACCGTCCCTGCATCTTTCTTCTTGGAAATGCCACTAGACTACAGGGCCATGATTATGGCTTGTAGTGCTTCAAAATTAGTAACCATTCCGCTTTTAATCCATTCTTCAATTCTCTCACCTAACTTGATGATTTCAGAGAATTTGTGGTTTTCAATCACTATCAGGCGCTCATAATACTGCGAGTCTTGCGCCTGGACAAAGAATTTGTTCATTTGTTCTTCATCTAAGGCAGGTCTGACCTTATCTGCTTCATATCTCCAGTAGCATACTCGCAGAAAGTTTCTGTGGGCTTCTTCTTATGGTTCTGAATATAGAACACATCTGGCGCATTTTCCGTATTGAACCTGAACCAGTCCATGAAGTATGATTCCATGTTCACCCAATTAGACCACTTCATAGGGTCTTGGCTGATGTAGCAAGACAGAGCATCCCCTTTGAGGCTCCTTATAAATTACTTCATACGAATCTTTACAGCTGTTCCTACTCCTACCAACTTATCAGTAGGTCCTGAGATGGACCCTCGGATCAGTTGTACCATCGAACATCTCGAACTTAGGAGGTTTGTAACCCTCGGGCAGTTCGACATCGGGCGGTATGTAAAGGTCTTCATAGTTCAGCCCTTCAACTCCCTTGCTTCCTTCAACACCTTGAATTCGGCTAGTCAGCTTCTTAAGTTCTTCATCCAAATTCTTGATAAGAAAATCCTTCTCACAGGATTCAGGTGTGTATGAAATGTGTTGGGTGGAGTGTGGCAGAGTCACCACGTAGATGGGATTGTTGTGATTGCCTGGCACCTGGGTATAGAGGTGGTCACTTGTGAAGCTTTGTGGTTCAGGGACGATCAGTGGGGTGTTTATCGAAGTGTGGCAAGTGTTGCATTGTGGTAGAATAGTTGGATTTTTCGGTGGAGTTGTGTGATGATGAGTTGTGGGAGGATTCTGTTTGTTTGGTGTGTTCTGAGGAGGTATGGGGTTTTAGGTGTTTGGATGATTGACGTCTGGAATACTGAGTGAGAGGGATAGATTTGCCGAATTTCGGACAAGCTCCAGCTCCCCTTGGAGCTTCAACAACCTTTGCTCGAGGTGTGTCATAGCCTCATTCTGAACCTGAGTACCTTCACTTTCAGTAGCTTATGTTCGTTCCACTAGCGTTCTATTGTCTTTCCTAATATTTCTCGAATCTTCCATTTTGCCTTTGCCTTTGTTTTTTCCCTTAGGTGGACTAGGAGGAAGAGGATGCGGAGGGCCCCTGGATCTTGTATAGTATGATGATGATGCCAGAATGCATGAACCAACCATTGGGGAGGGGAATAATCAAAAGAAAGAAAACAAAAACAAAACAAAAGGTAGCCAAGTTAGTGCGGATCATGAGAAAATATTGCAGTATTTAAACACATAGTGCAGTAATATAAAGGCGTGTCCTTATTTGGGAGCCTCGTTGTGCCCGAGGTAGGCCTAGTGACAAATTGATTTGGGGAACTTAAATTCCTAAATGCCCCATTTCATTAATGTAAAAATAGACTAATCCAAAACGATACTAAAATAATAAGTAGGAAATCAAGTCACTAAGGGCCATTGGCCTTATTACCTTGATAAAAGCAAAAAGGAAAATCTATCCTACTTGGTCCTAGAAGGACCTTCCCCAGATTCGGCATCCTTGATCCCATCGAACAGATTTCCTAGCTCACTTAGTCCTAGAAGCAGGTATACTTTGGCCAGATGTCCTCCTTCGTATCCCTCAGCTTTCTGACAGTCTTCGACCCTTTTGATGATCCTACCTTCCAGCTCGACTATGCCTCGCTCCAAGTATTCTAGCTTCTTGTTGGAACGGATGGCCAGGTCTTTCCATTCCTCGATCAACCTTTTATTGGTTTCATGTATCTCTCGGTGCTTGTTTTCAGACTCGTGAATTCTCTTGCGCAGCCGATTGTACTTGACCTGAGTCTCGGCACTCTCATCTATGATTCTGGGGCCTCAGCCGACCCTGGCCTGATTAATCCATCCAAGTCGTCTTCCAACCACCCTGGGTAGAAAGGTGCACAGCCTGCGTGATACCTTTCTGGTTCAATTGTATTCTTCTCCATTATGATTTTACAGTGCCATATGTGTTGGGCTTGGCACTTGTAAGGAATATCATCATCCTGAAAGTCAGCTCGAAAATGGCTCATCTTGTCGACCCTTGGTACAACTTGCTTTCTGCCTGCTTGTCTCATGACTCGGAGAGGAACGTAAGGATATATCCCTCTCAACCCGATTGGCACAAAGTGTGGCGCATCCCTGGATCTGATGATGAATTCGTCTGTTGGAAACCACTCGAACATCCACTGTACCTGCTCCTCAGTTAGATTATCAAAGAACTCTACCCATTCCTTAGCAGTCTCTAGCTGAGCAAATCTGTCGGGAATATATGTCATCCGCTTGGGGTGATGGAAAGCGATGTGGTCGTTCCACGCCCTTCGTGGAAATTCTTGGTGGTATTGGCCCCTTTGGAGATGTTCTAAGAGCCACAGTTGTAGTAGCAGATTGTAACCCTCGAAGTGCTTAGCTCTTTTTTGACAGCGTTCCAAAGCACGATAAATATCTGCTATGATCATCGGGACGATGCTGAAGGCTTGCCCGTCAATTACCTACATCAAGGTCTTTGTTACCTAGTGTGAATCATTTATTTCTTTGTTGGAAACACGATCAACCCCAGAAAGCAAATAATGAAGAAAAATACCCTACGATGAAATGTCCCAAAGATGTAATGGCAAATTAGTCATGGTAAGTACGATACGATTTGCTGTGATCGTACCTTTCATATAAATACTCAAAAGGTATGTATGACTGCTTCAAACATTCTAACTCAGCATTCTTCTTCAGACCTATCATTTTCAAAAAACCCTTGCATGTGCGGTTTTCAAGAACCAATAACCCAGGAGTTTCCCAGTCTAACCCAGCTAATCCTCCTATTTCTTCTAGCAGTGGTATCATCTCAATATTCCCAAAGCGGAAGACGGATCTTTCATTATGCCAAAGTAAAGTTGCAACCTCAATCAACATGTTGTTGGGTTGGATGTCTAGGAGAGATGGTAAGTTTCCAGGTATTTATTGACATGTTTCTTATCACTTGAGTGAAGGCCCTCCTACCAGTTCATGAGCATTGGAGGGATGTTGCTGACCATGCCGAATCTAGAGACTTCGTGCCTCTGCAAGGCAAACATAGTTAGGCCCTTACCCCCACCAGACTCAACTATTTATACATTTATGATTAGCATGCAAGCATTTAATTCCCCAAATAAATGCATAGAACGTGATGATGTCCATTGGGATTATGAAAACCCGGTGGACTTTGGACAAGGCTGTCTTAAAGGGTTATCGTGCGGACAACATATTAACCCAGCTAGGTTTGACCATAATACATGTACAGTATAATGGAGTAAGGTTTCTGTGGGGTTTTAGACTGGTACCCTTCAGCAGACAACTCAAGGGGGAAGGCACAGAACTATGGACTGCACTGCTGATCGACTAGTTTTACCGCAAATAAGCCTTTCCGAATTTAGGGGTGATATAAAATAGGAAGAGCGCAACCACTCATCAAGCGTTGCTATAGGATTTGTATTGGCACGAGTGGAGTATGATGTTGAGCATGATTATGCAACAATAAGCGATAAAGGCATGTAGTCATGTATTTGCACGTTGTGAAAGCAGTAAATACAATAGTTGAAATTTAAAAGCGATTACAAAGGTAAACAAGGAAACATGTCAGTTTTGCTTTTCAGAAAGATTAAAGGCTTGAAGGAAATAAACAATTAATTGCACATAAGGGGAAAGGGAAAGGGTGCAAATATTAACAAAGTAAAGGTACAAATACACAAAGCAATTTGAAGTGGTAAACGCCGAAAATCCTCAGCAGAGTCGTCATGCTGTCGCACCCCCTTTTTCCTTCTCCTTCCGGATCCGTCGGGGTTTTTGACATTATTGAGACAACTCGTTTCCTTTTGGGAAAGGGGTATATAAGGAATTGAAGAGTCTCCACCTAACGAGTTAAGGTGCGTTAGGGCACCTATTATGGGTCATTACAACACTAATTAGTTAACCAGAGATCGGGGAAGGGCTTGAAAATACTTCGAGGGGAAGGTGTTAGGCACCCCTCAAAGCCCACAACTATGGTTCCCGGCCAAACAACTTTGTGGATTAAGACAAGTAGCAAATAAGCAATTAGAGTTTAACAAGTAAAGGGTTTTGAAGAGATGGTCAATCTAAACACACATATGTGCTAAAGTTTTAAAATATTTGAAGTCTAAATATTTATAGCCTATGCATATATACATAAGGAATAGCGGGGGAGGGGGTCCTAAGTTGTTTATCCAATAGGATCACATCGGTACAATGCCCGGTAATCACTCCTCAAAATAGGGGCTACACGTGGCATTAGCGCACCGATCATCATATCCATATCTACCCTTTCCCACCCCTTAGAAGTTATTTAAGCGAGTTTTATTTAACGACCTCTATTACATGTTGTTATCCGTCCCTTCTTAATGGTCCCGGAGGGATTTAGGACCTATACCTATATGCAGATCTAGAAAAACCCCTAGGGTTTAAAGGATAAAATACTATGGCGACAAGCATGAACAAATTGGACTTCATCAAATAAGGCAGAAAGAAGCAATTAGAGGCTCGGGTTAACCTCCACAGATAACGCACATAAACAGCATGACTCAAACACAAACAAGGGCAGTATTATTAAGCAGGATCCTAAAAACATGATGTCTAGATGAGTATCAGAACACAAGAGATATGCAGATCTGGTTTATAACCTCAGAAGCAGGGCTTATCAGTTTGCCTACGGATTTTTAAGCCTGTTAACCATTAAGTAGAAACACAAAAAGACAGTTTCCAGTTTTACAAAAGTTGATTACCTAAAGCTTGCCTAGGCGTGGGGTATTGTACAGTAGTTACCAGAGTTATTAGAAAGAATTGTTATAAGTTATCTCACCGAAGGCATGTTGTCCTAGGTGTTACAACATACAGGGTTATTGCCAATTTGTTTAAAACAGGGTGAGACTGTTTTGTATCCCTTTTCATGCATTAATAGTTTAAGTAGGTGTGACTGAGTGAGTACGAACAAGATCCTAATCCATGGTATCTAATGCACATATAAAATGCAAAATGACTTACATACAAATTCCTAAAGAACGATTCTAAATGCACAGCATGATTTCAGGATATGAAAATTCCTAAAGCATGATTTCTAAATGCACAGTCACGATTTCAGGATATGCAAATTCCTAAAGTATGATTCCTAAATGCACAGCATGATTTTAGGATATGAAAATTCCTAAAGCAAGTTTTCTAAATGCACAGTCATGATTGCAGAATATGCAGAGTTCCTAAAGCAGGATGCATAAAGATTGCAGCATTGTTAAACTCGATTTCAAAAGGTGTAGGGGAAACAGTTTGTGTTAGTGCTATTATTTAACCCTGAAGCGTGTTTTCTAAGTGATAAAATGATGTGATGCTGAAACAGTATACATGAAGATTAAAAACATCACATCTAATGTATGATATGTTTAGGGTTGGTCCTAAACATGGATTCTAGTGCGCATACAAAAATGTAAACCTAAAGCATGGTTTCTACCCTTTAACATAGATAACCTATATATCTACCCTCCCCTTTTCACTATCAATCCTCAATATTTGTTTACAAATATTATTAAAAACCAATATTGAATGAACTACATAAGTAGATAGTGAAAAGGGGAGGGTAGAAGGGCAAGCTAAACCCCAGGTTTATAGGCCCTTTCGAGGTGTTGAGGCGAGTCGGGGAGGTTGCTTATGAGCTCGCTTTACCTCCCGCCTTATCGAGAGTTCATCCGGTATTTTAGGTATCCATGCTCCGGATATATCATGCCGATTTCTCTCACGTGATTGATTTCAGCAATATTCAGTTAGATGAGAAGTTGGGCTTCGAGGAGGAGCCAGTTGCTATTATTGATTGGCAGGACCGCTAGTTGAGGTCTAAGAGAATTTCTGTCGTAAAGGTCCAGTGGAGGGGACAACCAGTCGATGAGGCGACTTGAGAGTATGAGGAGGACATGCGGAGAAGGTATTCACAACTATTCAGCACTTCAGGTACGATTCTACATCTGTTCGAGGACGAACGTTTGTTTTAGAGGGGGAGATTGTGATGACCCTAAGGGGTCATCCTATGTGAAACTAATTTTGACTGTGTTCTAAGGCCTTGAAAGCCTCCGTTAATCTCACCTCAACGTGCGTGCACAGCCCGGGCACGTAGTCGGGAAGCCTTTTATGTGAAAACTTGATTAAGAGTTGAATTTATGATAATTAATAGAAAAAAGTTGACTTTGGTCAACATTTTTGGTAAACGGACCTGGATCAGTGATCCGACGGTCCCCATAGGAAAATATGGGACTTGGCAGGATGCCCGGAATCGAATTCCGAGGACCCAAGTCCGAGAAATGAATTTTTATAGAAAATTGTTTTATGAAAATATTAAAGGCTTATGAAAATGAACCTTGATGCGAAACCTGTGCTGCCGGGCCCGTATTATGATTTCGGAGCCCAGAACAGGTTTAATATGTGTTATTTAAGCTATCTGTGAAATTTTGTAAGAAACGGACTTGATTTGATGGGTTTCAGATCAAAATGAGAAAAATTGGAGTCAATGAAGTTTTGAGGATTTTCATAGAATTTGAAATTTGGCTTGAAATGTGATTTTGTGTTCCCAAAGGCCGAATGAAATTCCGAGATCTAGTATAGTTCCGTTATGTCATTCATGACTTGTCTGCAAAATTTGAAATCATTCCGAGTAGTATAGACCGGTACGGTACATTGAAGTGAATTCTAGAGTTTCAAGTTCTTAAGTTTTGATTCAATTTGGTTTTGGGATTGAATTTTGAGTTTCGTTGTTTTTTTTCATGTTCCGAGAGTTCGAGCGAGTCCGTATCATGAATACAGACTTGCTGGTGCTTTTGGACAAGGTCTCGAGGGGCTCAGGTGAATTTTGGACCCCCGGGAGCTAAGTTAGAAAACCAGAAATTTTTGCTATCTGGTTTCCCTCTCTGCGATCGCAAGAGGTGGGTTGCGATTGCGGAGAAGGATTTTTGCTGGGCTGTTGATTGTTCTCTGCGATCGCAGCTTCCCCTTTGCGATCACAGAAGTCTAGGTTCCACACCTTCGCGATTGCAGTCTTGTATTGCGACCGCATTGAGTCGCGTCTAGGCCGGGTGAGTTTGTTCTTCGCGATTGCAAGACTTCTGCCGCGATCGCAGAGGTCTGGCCAGTTGGCCTTCGCGATCGCAGGGCCCTTGTCGCGATCCTAGTTAAGGAATCCCTGGGCAGTTTTATAAAATACGGGACTTAGCATTTCTCCTCCATTTTCATCTTCCTCTTCAAGTTTTTAGAGAGCTCTTCAATGGACCTTCCACCAATGTTATTGAGGTAAGTAAATTCCATAGTTTTACTAGTTTCAAACATTAATTCCTAGTTAAACTCCCTACTAAATTATCCAAAATCATAGAATTAGGTAGTAATTTTAGGGCTCTTGGGGATTTTGTGATTTTCCATTTTAGGCCTTGCATTCAAGTAGAAATCACACCTTAATGATCCTTAGGCTATGGGTGAGTGATCCCTTCGAGAATTTTTGGAATTTGATCATGCAGGACCGCGGTTGGGATTTGGGAATTCTTCAAGAATAGCGATTTTATTGAATACCTAAGATAACTTCCCACGTTGTGCATGCTTTGATTCAATTATACCATGTTTGGCTAGTTGTGAGCCGTCGAGAGATGATTTCGGAGATTCAGGCGCATCCTTCATCCGAGGGGTGATATCGTCACGAGGTGAGTCTCCTTTCTAACTTGTAAGAGGGAATTGTCCCCATAGGTGATGTATATGCTATGTGTAAATTGTTTGGGGGCTACGTACGCGCCAAGTGATGAGAGTCCGAACATAGCGGCTATTATTGTTATGTCCAGGTAGTTAGGCCCACATCATGCCTTGTATGCTTTCTCGTAATCCCTTATATGCTTTCCTCGTAATGCCTGATATGTTTTCCTTGTAATACTTTATATGATTTATTGTGACGCCATATGTACTACGAGGTTATGTGTTGTATAGTGTTGTTCCTCTGAGGCTTTGTGAAAAGAAATCGAAATGAATATTGGATCGGGCCGTACTCCACGGCAGTGTTGGAAAGAAGTTGAAATGAATATGGGATCGGGCCGTACGCCACGACAGTGTTGAAAAGAAATTGAAATGAATATGGTATCGGGCCGTACGCCACGGCAGTGTTGAAAAGAAATTGAAACGAACAATAGGATCGGGTCGTACGCCACGGCGAGTGTAGAAGGTACCTTATGGGAGCGGGTCGTACGCCACGGCGGATCTAAGAATTTATGATTATTGTTTCGTTTGGTGGTCTTACCCTTGAAAGTGCTTTATTGTTTAGTTCAACAATTTTTAGGATTTCTGCTCTTGATATATATACTTGTTGCTTATTTCCTTGACATGCCTACTGTATTTCATTATATTCTATCATATGTTATTACTGTTGGACCTTAGTGAGTATCGAGTCGACCTCTCATCACTACTTCTCCGAGTTTAGGCGGGATACTCACTTGGTACATATTTATTTAATATGACCTCATGCTGCACTTTCTTTTCTTTTTTGTACTTGACGGTACATGTCCAGAGGCTGGTACGTCTGACTATTAGGCCGGTGCTAGATATTGGTAGCGTGGTCATACTTCACGGTGAGCTGCTTTCCCGGCGACTTCCTAGCAGCACCCTGGAGTTCTTTTGTTATATTCTCTTTCCATTTCATTCACACTGAGACTCTGTATATATTGTAGTCATTGTATATTCAGTAGTTGCCCATGACACTCGTGACACTAGTTTCTGGCACACACGCGTAGTGTATGTATATTTTGGGCTTGGGTTGTACAGGCATGCATATGCTTTATTTTCCATGTCAAGCTATCATCATGTCTAGCTGTTTAAAAATTTGTAAATGTTGACTTGTTTAATTAGATGGAAAGGGTATCACTTAGCGTAATTTGTGTTGGCTTGCCTAACCCCGTCGTTGGGCTCCATCACGACCCGGATTAGGATTCTGGGTCGTGACAATGTGGTATCAGAGCACTAGGTTCACGTAAGTCTCACGAGTCACGGGCAGGCCCAGTAGAGTCTTGCGGATAGGTACAGAGATGTCTGTACTTATCTTCAGGAGGCTATGGGGTGTTAGGAAACTTCCCTTTATTCATATCCTGTCATGAAATCTATGACGTACTCAAACTTATTCTTCTATTCTCTCACAGATGATGAGGACGCGTGCATCCAATGTTCCTGGTCTGGGAGAGGTCGTTGTCCCGGCAGCCCAAGGTCGGGGTAGAGGCAGGGGTAGAGCACCTGCTCGAGGCAGGGGACGAGGGCGTCCCAGAGCTACACCAGTGGCACCACCAGAGGACCCTATTATGGAGGAGCAGGATGAGGTGTCTCCAGTAGCACCTGTGCCAGTGGATTTCATGACGGGGCCAGGCTTCCAGGAGGTCATGGGCCGTATGCTGAGATTCATGGACACTATGTCTCAGGATGGTTTATTTCCAGCCGACCCTGCTACTTCTCAAGCGGGAGGGGGAGTCCAGACTCCTACCGCTCAGGCCGCAGGTCAGGCACCAACAGCACGTCATACCCCGGGCACTACGCCCTTGGGAGGGGTTCATCCCGTAGTAGCAGCCCTAGAGCCCAGGCCAGTTGCAGAGGGTGACCAGCAGAAGATGTTGGAAAGATGGACCCGACTCCGCCCTCCAGTCTTCGGGGGTGAGCGGGGAGAGGATACTCAGGATTTTATTGATAGGTGCAGGGACAGACTGCACAACATGAGGATTTTGGAGTCCCATGGAGTGGATTTCACCATATTTCAGTTAGAGGGCAGAGCTCGCAGGTGGTGGCAGCCATATATTCTCAGCAAACCAGCAGATTCTCCTCCTGTCACTTGGGACCAGTTCGCTTAGCTATTTCTAGACAGATACATTCCACCTTCTGAGAGGGATGAGCTACGGGGTCATTTTGAGCGACTAGAGCAGGGGCATATGTCAGTGACTGATTATGAGGCTAGATTTTTCGAGTTGTCTCGCCATGCCCTTATGATATTGCCTACTGATGCCGAGAGGGTGCGGCGGTTTGTGGCAGGCTTGCATCGAGGTATTAGGGCCTCTATGGTCAGAGAGGTAGAGATGGGTACCCCATACCAGCTTGTAGTCGAGATAGCTCGACGGATTGAGGGTTACCGTATGAGGACCAGGGAGCAGGGTCAGCCAGGTGAGCAAGGTCAGCAGGACAAGAGGGCTAGGTTCATAGGTGACTTCAGGGGTGCTCCAGCTAGGGGTAGAGGTCAGTTCGGAGGCGGCCAGATCGGTAGGCCTTCATATTCAGCACCTCCACTACCTCCCAGGGGTATTTTAGCGAGGCCTAAGTTCGGCACTATGCCAGAGCGTTCCTATCGTCCCCCATCCACCCAGGGTGCACCCAGCAGTTATTCCAATCATCATAGATACTTTAGTTCCTATTTCAGTGCCTTACTAGAGGGTTCACACCGCCCTCCGGCTATTCAGGGTTCTTCCTCTTTTGGGCAGCGGGCTGTAACACCAGGAGGTTATTTCGAGTGTAAGGAGTCGGGTCATACGTGGAGATATTGTCCAAGGTATCGGGGCAAGGCAGTGCAGAAGAGTTATCAGCCTAGGAGTTCAGCACCAGCAGTCCGGCCACCTCGAGGTGGAGGACAGGTCGGTAGGGGGAAGCCAGTAAGGAAGAGGTCAGTTAGTTCATGTTCACTTGGGGGAGTTCAGTCTTCAGAAGCCTTAGCCAGATTTTATGCCATTCCGGCCAGATTAGATGTAGTGGCCTCAGACGCCGTAATCACAGGTATTATCTCAATATGTGGTAGGGAGGCTTCGGTACTATTTGATCCAGGATCCACATATTCATATGTTTCCGTACTATTTTCTCATTTTCTGGATACCCCTCGTGAGTCCTTGGGTTCTCCTATATATGTATCCACTCATGTGGGTGATTCTGTGGTGGTATACCGACTCTACCGGTCTTGTGTGGTCACTTTCTGCGATTTCGATACCAGAGCAGATCTTTTATTGCTGGATATGATTGATTTTGAGGTTATCCTAGGCACGGATTGGCTATCTCCTTATCATGTTGTGTTAGATTGCCATGCCAAGACAGTCATTTTAGCCATGCCTGAGTCACCTAGACTAGAATGTTGAGGTTCTTCCGTTAGTGCCTCCAGCAGGGTCATTTCCTTCATAAAGGCTCGGCATATGGTCGAGAAGGGTTGTTTGGCTTACCTTGCTTATATGCGGGACACCACCGCCGAGTCTCCTACCATTGATTCAGTGCCTGTTATTCGAGAGTTTCCGGATGTGTTTCCTTCGGATCTTCCAGGTATGCCTCCAGATCGAGATATTGACTTCTGTATTGATATGGCTCCAGATACTCAGCCTATTTCCATTCCCCCTTATCGTATGGCTCCTAAGGAGCTAAAAGATTTGAAGGAGCAGCTTGATGAGTTGTTGGCCAAGGGGTTCATCAGTCCGAGTGTGTCGCCATGGGGTGCTCCAGTCTTATTTGTGAAGAAGAAGGATGGGTCTATGCGGATGTGCATTGACTATCGCCAGCTAAATAAAGTGACCATCAAGAATAAGTATCCTATTCCGCGCATCGATGATTTATTTGATTAGTTACAGGGTGCTCGAGTGTTTTCCAAGATTGACTTGAGATCGGGTTATCATCAGCTGAGGATTCGGGCTTCAGATTCTGAAGACTGTATTTTGTACCAGATATGGCCATTATGAGTTCCTGGTGATGTCCTTTGGTTTAACTAATGCCCCAGCAGCATTCATGGACTTGATGAATAGGGTATTCAGGTCGTATATTGATTCCTTCGTCATCGTCTTCATTAATGACATTTTGATTTATTCGCGGAGCCTGGGTGAGCATGAGCAGCACTTGAGAGTTGTTCTCCAGACCTTGCGGGAACAGAAGTTGTACGCTAAGTTCTCCAAATGCGAGTTCTGGTTAGATTCCGTGGCATTTTTGGGGCATGTGGTATCTGGAGAAGGTATCAAGGTTGATCCTCAGAAGATTGAGACGGTTCAGAGTTGGTCGCGTCCTACTTAAGCTACAGAGATCAGGAGTTTCTTGGGCCTAGCAGGCTATTATCGCCGATTCGTGGAGGGGTTCTCTTCTATTACAGCTCCGTTGACAAGATTGACTCAGAAGAATGCCCCGTTTTGGTGGACCGACGAGTGTGAGGCAAGCTTTCAGAAGCTCAAGTCAGCTTTGACCTCAGCACCAGTTCTGTCATTGACTTCCGGTTCTGGGATATATACTATGTATTGCGACGCTTCACGCGTCGGGTTGGGGTGTGTGATGATGCAGGATTGCAGGGTTATTGCTTATGCTTCGCGACAGCTGAAGGTTCATGAAAAGAATTACCATGTGCACGATTTGGATTTGGCGGCGATTGTTCATGCTTTGAAGATATGGCGGCATTATCTATATGGTGTATCTTGTGAGGTCTATACTGACCACCGCAACCTGCAATACTTTCTTAAGCAGAGGGACCTTAACTTGAGGCAGCGGAGATGGCTTGAGTTGTTAAAAGATTATGATCTCACTATTTTGTATCACCCGGGCAAGATGAATGTAGTAGCAGAGGTTTGAGCAAGAGGGCAGCCAGTATGGGTAGCTTGGCCTATATTGCAGCTGAGGAGAGACCTTTAGCCTTGGACATTCAGTCCTTGGCCAATCGCCTTGTGAGATTGGACCTTTCAGAGCCTCGTCGAGGTTTGGCTCATGTAGTTGCTCAGTCTTCATTGTTGGGAGAGATTAAGGCTCGACAGTTTGATGATCCATGCCTTGCAGAGCTTCGGGATGCAGTGGTCCAGGGCAGGGCCAAGGAGGTTACTTTGGGCGAGGATGGTGTCTTGAGGCTCCAAGGCCGTTTATGTGTTTCTAATATTGATGGCTTGAGGAAGAGAATTTTAGAAGAGGCCCACAGTTCTCAGTATTCTGTTCATTCGGATGTGACGAAGATGTACCGTGATTTGAAGCAACAATACTGGTGGAGGCGGATGAAAAAAGATATAGTGCAGTGTCTGGCGAGGTGTCTCAATTGTCAGCAGGTCAAGTACGACCACTAGAGGCCAGGAGGCCAGTTTCAGCAGATGCCCATTCCTGAGTTGAAATGTGAGCGCATACCATGGACTTTGTGGTTGGGTTGCCTCAGACTTTGCGAAAGGTTGACGCGGTTTGGGTCATTGTGGATAGACTGACCATATCGGCGCATTTCATTATTGTGGCTAATATTTATACTACAGAGAGTCTGGCCCAGATTTATGTTCTGGAGATAGTACAGTTGCACGGTGTACCGGTGTCCATTATATCAGATCGAGGTCCTTAGTTTAGCTCGAACTTCTGGAGAGCATTACATAGTGAGATGGGCACTCAGATAAATCTCAGCTCAGCATTTCACCCTCAGACAGATGGTCAGTCGTAGCGTACAGTTCAGATTTTGGAGGATATGCTCAGGGCTTGTGTGATTGATTTTGGCGGTCAATGGGACCAGTTCTTGCCTTTGGCTGAGTTTGCATACAGTAATAGTTATCAGTCCAGCATCGAGATGGCTCCATTCGAGGCTTCATATAGTCGGCGGTGTCGTTCTCCTATCGGGTGGTTTGAGCCCGGCGAAGCCAAGTTATATGGCACAGATTAGTGAGAGACGTTTTGGATAAGGTGAAGATTATTCAGGAGAGACTCCGGACTGCTCAGTCCAGACAGAAGAGTTACGTAGATCAGCGGGCCCGTGATGTAGCATTTATGGAGGGAGATAAGGTTATGTTGAAGATTTCGCCGATGAAGGGCGTTATGAGATTCGGGAAGAAGGGCAAGCTAAACCCCAGGTTTATAGGCCCTTTCGAGGTGTTGAGGCGAGTCGGGGAGGTTGCTTATGAGCTCGCTTTACCTCCTGCCTTATCGAGAGTTCATCCGGTATTTCATGTATCCATGCTCCGGAGATATCATGCCGATTTCTCTCACGTGATTGATTTCAGCACTATTCAGTTAGATGAGAAGTTAGGCTTCGAGGAGGAGTCAGTTGCTATTATTGATAGGCAGGACCGCCAGTTGAGGTCTAAGAGAATTTCTGCCGTAAAGGTCCAGTGGAGGGGCCAACCAGTCTATGAGGCGACTTGGGAGTCTGAGGAGGACATGCGGAGAAGGTATCCACAACTATTCGGCACTTCAGGTACGATTCTACATCCGTTCGAGGACGAATGTTTGTTTTAGAGGGGGAGATTGTGATGACCCTAAGGGGTCCTCTTATGTGAATCTAATTTTGAATGTGTTCTAAGTCCCCAAAAGCCACCGTTAATCTCACCTCAACGTACGTGTGCAGCCCGGGCGCGTAGCCGGGAAGCTTTTTATGTGAAAACATGATTAACAGTTGAATTTATGATAATTAATTGAATAAAGTTGACTCTGGTCAATATTTTTGGTAAACGAACCCGAACTAGTGATCTGACGGTCCCGGAAGGTCCGTAGGAAAATATGGGACTTGGGCGGATGCCCGGAATCGAATTCCGAGAACCCAAGTCCGAGAAATGAATTTTTAAAGAAAATTATTTTATGAAAATATTAAAGGCTTATGAAAATGAACCTTGATGTCAAAGATGTGCTGCCGGGCCCGTATTATGATTTCGGATCCCGGAACAGGTTCAATATGTGTTATTTAAGCTATCTGTGAAATTTGGTAAGAAACGAACTTGATTTGATGGGTTTCGGATGAAAATGAGAAAAATTAGAGTCAATGAAGTTTTGAGGATTTTCATAGAATTTGAAATTTGGCTTGAAATGTGATTTTGTGTTCCCAAGGTCCGAATGAAATTTTGAGACCGGGGGTAGTTCCGTTATGTCATTCATGACTTTTCTGCAAAATTTGAAATCATTCCGAGTAGTATAGACCGGTACGGTGCATTGAAGTGAATTCTAGAGTTTCAAGTTCTTAAGTTTAGATTCAATTTGGTTTTGGGATTGAATTTTGAGTTTTGTTGTTGTTTTTCATGTTCCGAGAGTTCGAGCGAGTCCGTATCACGAATACAGACTTGTCGGTGCTTTTGGACGAGGTCGGGGCTCGGGTGAGTTTTGGACCCCCGGGAGCTAAGTTAGAAAACCAGAAATTTATGCTATCTTGTTTCTGTCTCTGCGATCGCAGAAGGTGGTGTGCGATCGCAGAGAAGGATTTTCTGCTGGGCTGTTGATTGTTCTATGTGATTGCAGCTTCCCCTTTGCGATCGCAGAGGTCTGGGTTCCACACCTTCGCGATCGCAGTCTTTTATCGCGATCGCATTGAGTCGCGTCTGTGCCGGGTGAGTTTGTTCTTCGCGATCGCAGGACCTCTGCCGCGATCGCAGAGGTCTGGGTTCCACACCTTCGCGATCGCAGTCTTTTATCGCGATCGCATTGAGTCGCGTCTGTGCCGGGTGAGTTTGTTCTTCGCGATCGCAGGACCTCTGCCGCGATCGCAGAGGTCTGGCCAATTTGCCTTCGCGATCGCAGGGCCCTTGTCGCGATCGCAGTTAAGGAATCCCTTGGCAGTTTTATAAAATACGGGACTTAGCATTTCTCCTCCATTTTCATCTTCCTCTTCAAGTTTTTAGAGAGCTCTACAAGGGACCTTCCACTACTGTTATTGAGGTAAGTAAATTCCATAGTTTTACTAGTTTCAAACATTAATTCCTAGTTAAATTCCCTACTAAATTATCAAAAATCATAGAATTAGTTAGTAATTTTAGGGCTCTTGGGGATTTTGTGATTTTCCATTTTAGGCCTTGCATTGAAGTAGAAATCACACCTTAATGATCCTTAGGCTATGGGTGAGTGATCCCTTCGAGAATTTTCGGAATTTGATCATGCGGGACTGGGGTTTGGATTTGGGAATTCTTCAAGAATAGCAATTTTATTGAATAGATAAGATAACTTCCCACATTGTACATGCATTGATTCAATTATACCATGTTTGGCTAGTTGTGAGCCGTCGAGAGTAGATTTCGGAGATTCAGGTGCATCCTTGATCCGAGGGGTGATATCATCACGAGGTGAGTCTTATTTCTAACCTTGTAAGATGGAATTGTCTCCATAGGTGATGTATATGCTATGTGTAAATTCTTTTGGGGCTACGTACGTGCCAAGTGATGAGAGTCCGTACGTAGCGGCTATTATTGTTATGTCCGGGTAGTTAGGCCCACATCATGCCTTGTATGCTTTCTCGTAATGCCTTATATGCTTTCCTCGTAATGCCTGATATGTTTTCCTTGTAATACTTTATATGATTTAGTGTATAGTGTTGTGCCTCTGAGGCTTTATGAAAAGAAATTGAAATGAATATGGGATCGGGATGTACGTTACGACAGTGTTGAAAAGAAATTGAAATGAGTATGGACCGGGCCGTACGCCACGGCACTGTTCAAAAGAAATTGAAATGAATATGGGATCGGGCCGTACGCCATGGCAGTGTTGAAAAGAAATTGAAATGAATATGGGATCGGGTCGTACGCCACGGCAGTGTTGAAAAGAAATTGAAATGAATATGGTATCGGGCCGTACGCCACGGCAGTGTTGAAAAGAAATTGAAATGAATATGGGATCGGGTCGTACGCCACGACAGTGTTGAAAAGAAATTTAAATGAACAATGGGATCGGGTCGTATGCCACAACGAGTGTAGAAGGTACCTTATGGGAGCGGGACGTATGCCACGGCGGATCTAAGAATTTGTGATTATTGATTCGTTTTGTGGTCTTACCTTTGAGAGTGCTTTATTGTTTAGTTCAGCAATTGTTTGGATTTCTCCTCTTGATATATATACTTGTTGCTTATTTCCCTGACATGCCTATTGTATTTCATTATATTCTATCATATGTTATTACTATTGGACCTTAGTGAGTATCGAGTCGACCTCTCGTCGCTACTTCTTCGAGTTTAGGCGGGATACTCACTAGGTACATATTTATTTGATATGTACTCATGCTGCACTTTCTTTTCTTTTTTGTACTTGACTGTACAGGTCCGGAGGCTGGTACGTCTGACTATTAGGCCGGTGCTAGATATTGATAGTGTGGTCATACTTCACGGTGAGCTGCTTTCCCGGCGACTTCCTAGTAGAACCCTGGAGTTCTTTTGTTATATTCTCTGTCCATTTCATTCAGACTGAGACTCTGTATATATTGTAGTCATTGTATATTCAGTAATTGCCCATGACACTCGTGACACTAGTTCCTGGCACACACGCGTAGTGTATGTGTATTTTGGGTTTGGGTTGTACAGGCATGCATATGCTTTATTTTCCATGTCAAGCTATCATCATGTCTAACTGTTTAAAAATTTGTAAATGTTGACTTGTTTAATTATATGGGAAAGGTATCACTTAGCGTAATTTGTGTTGGCTTGCCTAACCCCGTCGTTGGGCGCCATCACGACCCAGATTTGGATTCTGGGTCGTGAAACTAATTAAGGAAGATGCTTAAGAATCAATTTGACAACATGGTCAACCATAGAATAAGGTAAGAAAATATCTTAAAGGTTAAAATCAGTAGAGAATATCATAAGAGATCAGTGAAGGAACAATCACAAAGATTCAAAAAATAGAAAATAGTACTAATTTAGGAGAAATTAACACAAATTTATGAGAACAAGCGGAATAAGCACATAATAGGCAAAATCAGAAAACTTAATAAGCCAAAATAGGGTAAATTCACACAAAATTAGGGATTCACATGGAGCATAGTACGAATTAACAGAATAAACAGGATATAGGCGGAAGAAGCAAAAAATCAGAAACACTGATGAACAAAAATAGGGTAAATCACATAAACTCATAAAGCTCATGAGAAACAAGCACATATAAAGATTAAGTGAACATATTATCAAAGACAGACTCAAAATCAAGGATTGAACCCAAGAAACTTAAGGCTTTTAACATAATAACTCAGATAAAAAGAGAAAACCTAAGTAAACGTTTAAACATAATGAAAATCATAGAAAAAGAATACTAACATAGGAAGGAAAATCCATTTTGAAAAGGGGTCAAGAACCCTAGTTTGAAGACGAAGATTTAGAAGAAATCAGAGAAACTTTATAAAAACAGTAAAGATAACACGAATAGACTCAGATCTTGTTACATATCTAAGAAATAAAAAGTTAAAATCAAGGTTTCAGAGAGAGAAATCGACTTAGAAACCACAGGTTCTAGCCGGAGGTTAAAGTATCTTACTCGGACAGCCAAGAATGGCCTGAGACAGACATGAAATAGCCATGGGGTGAGTGGAACCGCCTCTTGTTCCTGGGGCTGGGGATGGTGGTGAAAACAACAATAGTTACCGGCGAGAGGCCAGCGAGAGGTTTAGCAAAGAGAGAAATGAGAGATGAACGGCGGAGTGAAATAGAGAAATTAGAGGGGAAGAGGGATAGTCTCTAGGGTTAAATTATGTAAGAAAGGATTTGGACCGTTGATCAATCCAGATTAAATAAACGATTGGGCCGGGTAATTAATGGATGGGGCCTAGGGGTATTTTGGCTATTTAATTGAGTTGGGGCCTAGGGGTTTAAAATATTTATTTAATATTTAAAAATTCACATGGTTAATGTTTGGATAAAAAGCAGTATAAAATCATATGATTGAGCTATAATTGCAAAGTTATTGCAATTATAGCCAAACAGTGTCAATTTGGCTAATTATAAAATAATTTGGCCTTAATAAGACCAAAACTAATAAATTAAATCAAGAGAATATTTTGGAACCATTTGTGATGCAATTTTGTGATCATTTATTGGAAATAAAATGCTGAATAAATTAATAAAAATATAGGAAAATGGTGGGAAAACACCAATTGCTATTAATTCATGATTCTGAAGGTATATATGCAACTAAAAATATTTTTTAGGAAAAATTGGGTATCAACAGTATTCTCATAGGACCGCATAGATCCATGTGAAGGAGTTCGAGAGGTTTTGATGTGTTAACATCCTTCATTGGCTTAAGGGATTATTTCACATGTTTTCCTATGGCACATCATCACATACTCTGTGCTCCTTAAATTTTGAATTTGGCAGACCGCGAACCAGATCCTTCTGTATCAGTTTATTCAAAAGTGAGAAGCTTGCATGTCCCAATCTTCTGTGACACAGTTCTGCATCATCATCAACTGCCTTCAAGCAGCTCATATCACCAGCTTGCAAAGATTCAAAGTCAGCAACATAGATGTTCTTGTACCTTTTGGCTATTAAAACCACTACACCAGTTACCAGACTAGTAACTGTGCATACTTTAGATAAGAACTCTACTTTGTTCCCTTTATCACAAACTTGGTAGACACTCAAGAGACTGTACTTCAACCCATCTACATAGTATACGTTCTCAATTGAGTGCACAAGAGACCTTCCAACCCTTCCAACACTGAGAATGTATCCCTTTTTTCCATTGCCAAAGGATACATCCAATCTTTGCAAGGCTTTCAGTGAGAGAAAATCCATAGTGTTCCCAGTCATGTGCTTTGAGCATCCATTGTCCATGATCCATTGTAGTGTTGTTCCTCTCACTATTCCCTGCACATATAGATTACGGGTTAGATTTAGGAACCCAAACAAGTTTGGGTCCCTTGTAATGAGGAAAAGGTTGGATAAGCGCTTTTCTAGTCCATGCAGGAAAGAAGAGACTTTTGCTAGTGGTACCTGGTCCCCTTATTGTAGTCACTTTTTCAGCAAACGCTTTGTTTTTCTGAACAGATTGAACCCTGGCAGGGCAGTTTTCTTTTAAGTACCCATTGTTCCCACAGTGGGTGCAAAGCTAGTTATCTGAAATAGTGACGTACTTGCTGTGAGGGTTGTAAGGAATTTCCTCCTTTTGGAACCCAATACCCTGCATGTTTCCATTATTTTTAAAGTACATGGCAGTGACAGCATCTGTGGACCAGGTCTATTTAAGGGATTTTTCAAGATCAATTTATAGTTTTACCAATTCAGCTTGAAGTTGCCTGTTTTTCTCAAGTTCACCACATAAACTAGTTTTCACATCATGTAATTCCTCTTCAAGCTTGATGTGTGTCTCACTAGCTACTTCCTTCCCTTTCACAATACTCACATGCCTATGTTCTGATTTGAGTCCCTCAATTGTTTCCTCTAGGTCTGTGATTACTACCAAAAGGTCATCTCTTTCTTGCTCAACGACATCAATTTTTTCTGCCAGAGTGTTCTTTTCTTTGCTTAGGTTCTCTACTATTTCCTTCAGGTCAACTATCACTACTTTTAGGTCATCTCTCTCATTTTCTGCACTATTAGTCTTTTCAGCTAACAGTCCATTTTCTTTCTCAAGGTTACTTATGGTTTCCTTCAAGTCCACAACCACTACCATTATGTCATCTATTTTATTTTCTACATTGTTTATCTTTCCAGTTAGGCATTCTTTTTCTTTTTCAAGACTACCTATGGTCTCCTTCAAATAAACCACACAGACCACTTAGTCATCTCTAGATAGCTTAGCTTCTCCTAACTCTATGGTCAAGGCATCCTTATCATCAACTAAACTGTGTATGCATCAATAAGAACATTTGCTAATGACATTAATTTCTTAGAAGAGTAGGACTTCGGATTTCTCTGAACATCTTTGAAAGTGACCTCATCATTGTCATCCTCTTCATCATCATCAGACTGGGCCATTAGTGCAAACAATGAATCAAATTCCTTAGCTTCATTTTCTACTGCCATCATGGAATTATTTCCTGCATCTGGTTCCTCTTCTAATTCGCTAGAGGAGTCTCCCTATGCAGCAAGAGCTTGCTTCACAACATTGTCAGCTGCACTTTTTCAGTTGAATCGTTTGTTAGGAACCGGGTTCTTTTTTGGTGTTTTATCTTAGTTGTGTTTGTAAGGCTCCTGCTTCAGAAGTGGGTAGTCTTTGATGAAGTGCCCTGGCTTTCCACACTTATGACAAAGATCATAGTTCCTTGGTTTACTTGAACTACCTCTCCTCGATATGCCACCATTTCTTCGAACCATCTTTTGAAATCTTTTAGTAAGATAGGCCATGTCACTATCTTCTTCACTTGAGTTGTTGTTTTCAGCCTTGAGCACCAGGTTCTTCTCCCTCTTTGGTTCTCTTCTTTCACTGTCTTTCTTCTTCATCATCTTGTATGTCTTCAGATTTCCAATCAGCTCGTCCATCATTAGAGTTTGTAGATCTTTGGCTTCAGTGATGGCGTTCACGTTGGTCTCCCAAAAGCCACGTAAAACACTGAGAACTTTCCGTACCATCTTGTTTCTAGGAATTATTTCTCCTAATGAGTGAATATCATTTATGATGGATGTGAATCTAGTGTGCATGTTTTGTATAGACTCATCATCCTTCATCTGAAACAGCCCATACTCAGTGGTGAGCATGTCAATCTTGGATTGTTTAACCTGAGTAGTTCCTTCATGTGACATTTCAGAGCTTCCCATATCTCCTTGGCAGATTGGCAAGATTAGATTCTATTACACTTATCAGGTCATATATCGCATACCAAGATTTTCTTGGCACGAAAATTCTTCTCAACAGCCTTTCTATCAATGTCGATGTATTCCTTTCTGGTCTTGGGCACCATCACTCCAGGTTCTCCAACCTTTTTCATGGGAACATGTGGATCATCACAAATGACATCCCACAGTTCAGAGTCTTCTACCATTATAAAATCAGGCATACGAGTCTTCCACCATCCGTAGTGCTGACCATTGAATCTAGGAGGTCTGTAGGTTGATTGTCCTTCTTCAAAATTAGGTGGAGCAGCCATTTGAGATCCTTTCTAGGTGTTAACCTTTTAGAAAGAACCTGCTATGATACCAACTGATAGTTTATATGAGTCCACCAACTGTAAAGAGACCTGGTCATTTACCAGTTCCCTCAGAGTTATCTATAGAGACAATATATAAATGAGACACAAGATTTTTACGTGGAAAAATCCCAACTCAAGGGGACAAAAACCACGACCTACACTGGTAGGATTTCAACTTCACTAACTTGTAACTTCAACTATTACAAGCCACTTTGTAATGACTCTATTACAAAGACTTCAAACACACTAACTTGCAATACACTTATTACAAGCCACTTTGTTACTCACTAGTGACAAAGACTTTAACCTATGACTAACTCGAGTCACAACAAAACCTTGGATAGTTTATGATTTTGGGTTTCCTAAAATAAATCTTCTAAGAAAGCAAGATAGGAGTTACAATAAAGAACAAAACACAAGATTACAACTCAACTAAGGACACACATGAACTCGTAGTGGAACTGGTCTGTAGTGGAGTTGTCTTCTTGTTCTTAACACACTTGAGACTTCAATGCAAGAACAGATCTTCAATGCTTGAGAGGATGTTAGTAAATGGTCAAGTGAATATGTTGTTTGTCTTGCACCATAAAATTATACCTCAAAGACATCCCAAGAATGATGTCTATTGTTAATTGGTACACACTTCTTCCATGGTAAGTGACTGTTGCACTGTTTCTGCACTGTAGCGTGCACAGTTGCAAGTAGTCACTTTCTGCAGCTGCTTTCCAGCTGTAGAGTCGACTTGTACTTCTGTCAGGGAAACATCAAGGGATCAGGTCCCTAAATTGTTTCTTGTGAATCGGAAAGTACACAGCCTAGATTACTTTGAGTTCGTTTCTGACTGATTGCATCAGACATGAATCAGGTCTTTTATCTAGTTCTACACAGAAAGTTTGTTAGATCATCAAAACATAAGATTGAGAGACCCTAAGCCCATCAGAAGCAAAACATCAGAGGAAGTATATGAAATTATCCGAAAAAATGTTGGTATATATTAGTTAAACTCCTCAGATAAGGGGCATAGTATATTAGTCAATTTCCATTTTATTTATTTGTAACTGGTTTTCTCTTTCGTTCGTAGCCTGTTATGTTGTGTGTTAGACATATATTTTCCTTTTGTTTTATGTTTCCTCACCTTATCTTTTTTTTTGGTTGAAAGAGGAAAAATTTATTAGAAACTAAGGTATATTACATAGGTCACTCTCACCATCCTATTGGGATCAAAACTGTGAAGTGTTACAAAAGTATTAGTACTATTAACAGTATTAATATTTCCCATACTAGCTAGTATATTACAAGCTTTTTCCGAGATGGATCTAGAGTAGGTTGTTCTTGCAGCATCATATTTCACCGTTGTCTCCACCATTAGCGTAGGTGCATGAAAGGTGATTGTTTTTTTCATATTACTTAGTTTGGTACTTTCCTTTGCCAAAATATGTGCCACTATGTTTGCTTCCCAGAAATTATGCCAGAGTACCGAGATCCCCAACTAAGACATTGACCACCTGTAACAAGAGATAATGTGGTTATAAATTTGATGATCGGTGTTTAGTAGGTTTATTACCTCCGATGAGTCATTTTCGATTTCAAGGGGCTAGAGGTTGAACTGTATTGCAATATTGAGGCATGTTTCCAACGCAAGGAGCTCCGCTTGAGTATTACTAACAACATCTAAATGTTTCTAAAAACCTAGTATCCATTGGCCCTAGCTTTTACGTATATCTCCTCCCATACCACTAATGTTTTGGTTACCTTTGAATGGTCCATCACAATTGAGCTTGTAAGAGCCTGGGCTAGGTTTTCGCAAGCTAATGTGGATGCTTCTGAAATTTAGGTTAAGATGATAAGTACTAATGAGGTGCTTGAACTCGGCATCTCTATTGAGAATTTGGGAATAGGAGACATCTTTTGATTCATTATTGAAGTTATTGATATTTCGATTTAACAAAAGGTGCCAAAGACAGTAGGGGTAGATAGCATCCCATTCCAGAGAGAGGAATGATCTTGCTAACCGCGCAAGTCTAATCGAACCAAGCCAGTGCATAAAATTAGGAGTGCAAAGGGTAATACCAAAATTTTCCCAAAGTTTTTAGGATTTGGGGTATGATTGGAAGATGTGAGTAAGTTTTCCTCACCACTCCTACGAACTGGGAATTGATCATCAATGTTGAGGCTTATGTGATGAAGATACGATCTAGAGGGGAGTTTGTTGTGGTAGCAAAGCCATAGGAAATAGTAGATTTCCCTTGGTAGTTTTCCGTTCCAAATCAAGGAAAGGTTTAGGATGGGATCCTTTTTGCGGAGTGATTAGTTTATGGACAGCTTTTAGGTTAAAAATGCCACTATTTGTGGGAAACCAATATGGTTTATCGTTAGTGTCAATAAGATTGGTAATATGGATATTTTGGATGGTATTAATGATATCACTGGGAATGGAGAAAGAGAGATTAGCAAATTTCCAAGTATGGTTAGTGAGAACGTCCTTTTTCAAGAAGATTTTCTTCATTTAAATTAAAGGGTCCTTGAATAAGTGTTCTCGGTGGGTGGAGGTTAGGGATCCATCTACTGTTCCATAGGTTTACACGATCACCTTTACCTATAATCCATGCAAGGCCTTTGGTGCATAATTTCTATATGTACATAATGTTTTTCCATATGAAAGAGGTGTTCTTGGGGGAATGTTTACACGAATATTGGTTGAGGAGAATATTTGCCCATGGGGTCATGGGGTTGTTATAGAATCGCCATGTCAGACTTGCTAGGAGGGCTTGATTTTTGGTGGCTACTTTATCCAAGGGAATGCCTCCATCTTCCTTTGGAGTAGTAACAACATCCCAATTTATGAGGTAGAGGCGTCTTCTATCTTGAGTAGTGCCCCATAGAAAGTTTCTTTGGAGGCGCTGACTATGATTTAGAATTTGTTTGGGAAGTTAAAAATATTGCATAACATGGTTTGGAATATTGCTAAGAGTCGATCGTATTAGAGTAGCACGCCCAGCTAGTTTAAGACAATTGATTTTCTAATTCACAAGCTTGGCTCTCATGTTGTCTTAAATATAGAGTAAATCCTTAGATTTTGGGTATATGTGAACAATTGGGAAACCTAAGTATTTTCCAAAATTATTGCTAATGGAGATATTAGGAAGATTGAAAATTTCCGCTTGATGGTTTTGAGGACAGTTTTTAGAGAAGATGAACTTGGATTTTTTTGAGTTGATTTTTTGTCCCGTTAAGTTGCAAAAGATAAAAAGACTGTTACAGATAGCGGCATAGGTTTTATCATTAACTTTAGCCATCAAGGTAAGGTCATTGACTAAGAAAATATGTGATATAGCTGGACCTTTGGAGTTTATTTTGATGGGATCTCAGTTGGCACAATCGACTTGATGATTTATATACCTAGACAGCATTATACAAAGAATAAAAATATACGGAGATAAAGGGTCTCCTTGACGAATTCCTCTAGTAGGATAGAAGTAGTTGGTGTTAGTTCCATTGACAAGAATGGCCTTGTCACGACCCGGAATCCGCATCGTCGGGACCGTTATAGATCCTAACATTACACTTGCTAGGCGAGCCAATGTTAGAGGTTTATTTTCCAATTCTTTTACATTTCAGTGATTAACAATAAGCAAGCTTTAACAAGTCAAAATGAACGTGGAAATATATATAACAACTTTGATTATATACTATTACTACCCAGAATCCGGAGTCACAATGCACAAAATTCTAAGATTTTACTACAAGTATTTGTCCGAAAGAAAATACAAATGTTCACGAAATAAAGAAAATAGTAAAGTATGGGGTATAGAAGGAGGCGTTAGGGCCTGCAGACGCCGACAGGTCTACCTTGGGTCTGCTAGCCGATAAGTCCTACTACTAACCTCTCGATCAGCTCAAACCAACTCCACAATCTACACAGGAAGTGCAGAGTATTGTATTAGTACAACCGACCTCATGTACTGGTAAGTGCCGAGTCTAATATCGTCGAAGGAGTGACAAGGCTACGGCGGGACACACACAATATAATCTGCATATAGTATATAATAAAATAAAAAAGGAATACATAATAAAATAAAGCAGTAACTTACAAGAATTAAATACAGTTCTCAAAGTATTTCATCAGTGTCCAGCTACTACCAAACCTTAAATGTAATTTAAGACTATTGTACAGCTAACACAACCATGGAAAATTATAAACATATAGGTTGTTGCGGCGTGCAACCCGATCCCACCGTATATATCATATTCCTCCCTTATTTCCTCTTAATAACATAAACAACAGAATATAAATAAAGTGTTATGGCGTGCAACCCGATCCCACCATATCACAATAGTCACAATCACAGTTCACCCGTATTCCACCACAATCCACCCTTATTACACATGTTGTGGCGTGCAACCTGATCCTACCGTACGATATCAATTCACCCCTAAATCCTCCTCAATATATCACCCTTATTCCACTTGTTGTGGCGCGCAACCCGATCCCACCATAGCAATATCAATTATTCTGTAAATATAGAAATTCCACAATTCAAATCACATAACCCTTTACAAAGCTTAACTTCAAACCGAAACAATTAGGAAGCATGTACACTATGTAAATTTACACAAGTAATACTACTCAAAGAGACCAATCCAAAATATACCATAAAAGCACCGATAAACCAGCTTAAGAAAATAATCGGAGACAATGAAGCTACGTAATAACTAATACCTTTAATAAAGGAAAACAATGTCTAACAAGTAGCAATTAGGCATGGGAATACAAGTAAAGCATGTAACAGTTAAGTCAAGGAAAAAGACAATATGAAAAGAACGGGAAAGAAACTTATAAAACAGATAAGTTTGCGGCGCATAAGTACTCTTCTCCTCACATATACGCCACTCACATGATTTTCATATAGCAAATAAGTTAAGGGTTCCTAATCCCTCGAGTCAAGGATAGACACAACACTTACCTCGCTCCACATGCAACCCAATGCTCAATTACCGCTTTTCTCTAGTATCCACATCCAAACCACGTGTATCTAACCACAATTGACTCAATAACATCAAATATTACTAAACAAATCAGTTACAATACATAAATTTTATATTCCCAAAGATTCCCTCAAAAGTCAAAAATCAACCCCAGGCCCGCTTGCTCAAAACTCGAGGTTCGGACCAAAACCCATTCACCCATTCACCCCCGAGCCCGCTTATGCAATTAGTTTTGAAATTCGACCTCAATTTGAGGGGTAAATCCCAATTTTCCAAAAATCCCTAGTTCTACCCAAACCCCCAATTTCTACCATGGAAATCCTATATTTTAGGTTGAAAATTCATGAAATGTGATGCATAATTTAAAGAAAGTGGGTTAGGATCGCTGACTAGAGTTTTGGGGAAGAAATGGTCTTGGGAGAATCACCTCTAGGGTTCTAGAATTTGAAAAATTGAAGAAAGGGAGAATATCCCATCTAAGTCTCGTTTACCCAGATGCATATGTCTCTAATGCAACTTGGGCTTCGCAAATGTGAAGCCATCAAATGCGAAGGAGGCATCACAAATGCGAAACCATCCTCATTTCTGTCGTGTTTGGAAATGTGAGGTATAGTTCGCAAATGCGAACATGGACAAGATCGCAAATGCGACCACACGATCGCAAATGCGAAAAGCACCCCTCTCCAGTACCCATCGTAATTGCAAGATACTGTTCGCAATTTCGAACATTGGCCCCCACGGCTACTTTACGCAAATACAATGAGTAGATCGCAAATGCGAACCCAATAGTGGTCACAAATACGAAGCTTGATCTCACAATTGCGAGATCAAAGGCCTGCAACAAGAGCTGAAGCACACCGGAAAATATTGTAAGTTCAAACCACTCTGTAGCCTATCTGAAACTCACTCGGGTCCTCGGGGCTCCAAAACAAACATGCACACAAGTATAAAAATATCATATGAACTTTCTCGCATGATCAAATTACCAAAAGAATACCTAGAACTACAAATTGAACCCCAAATCACATGAATAGTTTTAAGAAACCTTTGAAATTCCTATTTTCACAACCGGATGTGCGAATCATGTCAAATAAACTCCATTTTTTATCACATTTCACAGACAAGGCATAAATATGGTATTGGACCTATGCCGGGTTCCGGAACCAAAAAGTCAAACTTTTGTCAAACACTTCAATTATATTAAGCTTTCAACTTTCAAATTTTGATAAAGTCCGATATCTCGGTAGGGACTTCCGATGTTAAATTCGGGCATACGCCCAAGTCCCAAATCCCGATACAAAAGGACCTTCTCGAAAAGACGCACAGACTGCACACGCAAATAGAGAAAGGCTAAAACATGACTTTTAAAGGTTTCAAATCACATAATTAGGTTTAAATTATAAGATGGCCTATCGGGTCATCACATGCGATGCTACTAGTGGTTATGCAACTCATAAATAGGGAGGTGAGTTTTGGAAGAAATTCGAAGTATAAAAGGGTTCTATAAATAAAAGACCATTCAAGACAGTCGAAGGCCTTTTCTACGTCTATTTTAATAATCATGTTAGCTTTGGAACCTTTCATTTTATTGAATTTGTTGATGATTTCTTGAATAATGATGCTATTGTCGCAAGCCCTTCTATTTTTAATAAAGCTTTCTTGGAAGGGGTTGATTATCTTAGTTAGGAAAGGTTTGATTCGATTAGCAATAATTATTGTAACAACCTTATAGATGGTATTTCAAAGTCCAATAGGTCGAAACTTTTTAAGAAGGTTTTCGTTAGGAGTCTTTGGAATTAGGAAAAGAAAAGTATTGTTAAGGGTTCTAAAATGAGAAGTGTTATTTAAGGTCGATATGTGAAAATATTTAGCATTTGCGTCACCATTATTAAGACAATTGACTCACGACCTAAGCTTCCAAAAATCGTCTTCCAACTTAAGAATCTCATTGTAATCATTTATGAGCTGATTTCTAGGTTTAGGAGGAAGTCACTAGATGGGTAATTTAGAGAATATTGGATACCTTTAAATCTAGAAAGTAGTTTTCTCTTTTTCTGGAATATGTTACCAAAAACCTCTGATGTTTTATACTTCAATACCACACAAGAGGGGGGGTGATTTTTGTGGTGTCCAATTTTCAAGTGCAGTATCTATAGAAGAACCTGGTTCTTCTTGGTGTTCCAACTTCTACAGTTTGCGGAAAAGTAATTGCAGAATTTAAAGAACACAATAATTTTACGAGGAAAACACCTGGCTCAAAAGGTGAAAAAACCACGACCTACTTCCCAGTAGGATTTTCCCAAACTCTTCACTACAACTATGAGCCAAACAACATTTACAAAATAAACTCTTTTGTAAACCTAAGGACTAACTCTAATCCCTTTGTGACAAACTAGCCTCTAGCTAATTGCGACAAACATCAAGTTAACTCTAACTTGAACAATGTGTACCTATTACAATTATTTCTAGATAAAACTGAAAGATACAATATTCAATCACCTACTATAAACCACTAGACTCAAAAGACAACGTATGAAACTGGTTCTTCTAGCTGGTTCAAGTAGCTTTTGTGTCGCACAAGGATTCTGCTTGCAAAATTTCTTTGATAATTTTGCTTTCAGATCTTGTTTCACTTAAGTGTTTGTGCGTAGATTCTTTAGCAGGAATGCTTAAACACTTTATAGAGTCAGTAGTTGAGATGTTGTTGTTCCGTTCTAATGCAACTCTTCCTTAGTGGAAGAGTTTGTGTTTATCTTAACTTCCTTGATCTCGTTTCTGTCCTACCTGAAATAGAACTACATCTTCTTATCAATTTCCAACCTTTTCTCTTAGGAGATAACCTCTTAGTTCACAGATAATGTTTGTCTCCTATGCCTGGACGTTTCTTGTGCTAATGGGTCTATTTGACTCTGTTTGCCCTGATGGACCTGGTTCAACTAGGTTGGCATTTATCAATCTTCAAAACCATGCAGTAACTTAGTTTAACAAATTCCCCCTTTTTGATGATGACAAACTCTGTCTTAACCCTGTACATACTTTAATCCGACATAGACACTTTGTATAGATTTAAGCATTCAACATAGAGAGACCAGGTTCATTAGGTTTTAAATATCAAAAAAATCATCATTTGAAATTTTGAAAAAGCACATGTCTTCCCCCTTTTGGCATCATTGAAAAGTTGCAAAATGAAAAACTTACCAGAAGTATTAACAATTACTCATGTCCATTTAGGCAACTGCAGGTGCATAACATGGATTAATCATCAAAATAAACCAGTAAAGGTAGACTATATAAGAAATTGAGAGAGATTCAATAACTAAAAGGCACAATTCATTGATTAGATAGCTGATCGGGCACCATACACAAAGAGAATTAAAAATAGTCGCAACCATGAGCAAAACAACAAAAAACAAAAAGCAGAACAAGATAAGACAATTCCGAATAGGGTCATAGAGGTGTTATTTTGGTGGCACTGGACTCCTAAGGCTGGGAAGGGGAAGAGGAGGTTGTGGTCTTGGCTTGAAGAAGGGAGAGCATTTGTTGAAGATCTGTACGACCCAGTCCGTCGTTATGTAAAAACCTGCATTATAATTGTTGTTATTGACTTGTTATAGATTGGTTATACTGAATTTGATGTATTAGAGTTGATAGGCTTGAAATCGAATGGTTGTAGTGAGAGTTCAGTCAATTAGCCTTTAAAAATAGCCTTAAAATGGGAAAAGTCAACTAAGAGTTGACTTATTGGTAAACGACCTCGGAATGCGAATTTTATGGCTCGGATAGCTTCGTTAGGTGATTTGGGACTTAGAAGTGTGTTCAGAATAATTTTGTGATGTCCGGTGCAGAATTAGGCTTGAATTGGCGAACGTTAGTTTTTGGCGATTTCCGGACGGCAGTGGAAAATAGGCTATCTGTGTCGGAATGGAATTCCGACAGTTGGAACAGGTTCGTAATGTCATTTTGGACTTGTCTGCAAAATTTCAGGTCAATCAGAGTTTTCTGGATAGTTTCGGCGTCATTAGTGGATTTTAGAATTTTCGAAGTTCTTAGGCTTGAATCCGATGTGAATTTGATATTTTGATGTTAGTTTTGGTGTTTTGAGGATGCAACTAAGTTTGAATGATGTTATGGGATATGTTGGTAAGTTTGGTTGGGGTCCCGAGGGGATCGGGATGGTTTCAGGTGGTTAATGGGAAGTTTAGAGTGATTTTGGTGAATCTGCACATTGTTGTTGCTGGTGTTTTCGCACCTGCAGAAAGGGAGCCGCAGGTGCGGTTCTGCAGGAGCGGACTGGGCTCCGCAGGTGTGAGATTTGGCTGAGTGGGGAGTGGTCTGCAGGTGCGAGGAATTTGTTGCACCTGCGAGGTCGCAGGTGAGGAAGGTGCATCGCAGGTGCGGAATTGGATGATATCAGGGGAGATCGCAGGTGCGGAAGGAGCATCGCACCTGCAAAGCCGCAGGTGCGAGATCCCGGGGCATAAGGTATAAAAACCCAGCCTTCGCGAATTTTAGCCATCTTTATCAATATTTCATCCGGGTTTGAGGCTTTTGAAGGGTTTTTGAAGAGGGAATTCTTGTTCTTCATAGAGGTAAGTGTTCTAATCATTAAAACTTGATTATGGGTGATTATGGGGCATAGAACCAGTGTAAATTCATGGAAAATCAGTAGAAAAAATGGGGTTTTAGGGCTTGAGATTATGAGACCTTTAGGGGTCGATTTGAGGGGTCAAAGAAACTACGATTTTGGTGTTCTTTATATGTACGGACTCGTGAGAGAACGAAGACCACTTTTGTATAAAAATTTCTGAGTTTTGGGACGCGGGCTCGGGGGTCGGGTTTTGACCGGTTTCGGATTTTTGAGTTAAATTCGATATTTTTCAATTGGAATTTGTTCCTTAAGCATATATTGATGATAAAAATCTAAACTTGGTAGATTTGGAGCTTTCGGAGGTTGATTTGAGAGGCAAGCTCATTGCGGAATAATTCCGGGCTAGTTTTGAGGTAAGTAATGTCTTGAAATCCTGTCTTGAGGGTATGAAACCCTGGACTATGCACCCTTTCACGAGCTTTGAAATGAAAAGGGGGAACTTTGGAAACCTCTTTCCTATTTAGGCGACTATTGAGTTGCGAAACCGATTTTTAAGCCTTTGCTTAATTAGTATTTATATATTATGATATGTTTGGGTTGTAAGCCGTATTTGGGGCCTAGTGCCGATCTGTTTACCCCTTGGGGGACTGTTTTAATATGTTTCCTCACTTGATATGTGGTGAATTACACTCAGTATTTTCCTGATAAATTGTTTTGACACTCAGAGTATTTTGATACTATTTATTAAAGAAATTGAAACACTGTTTTGGGTCGAGAACCCGGTTTGTTTATGGCCTAAGGGCTAATTGAGAGTGTCTAACTGAATGATGTGAGGAGGCTTCCAGGCCTTATTAGTGACGTGAGCAGGCTTCCAGGCCTCATGAGAGAGGTGAGAAGGCTTCCAGGCCTTATGAGAGAGGTGAGAAGGCTTCCAGGCCTTATGTTATTATTGCGCTTGGGCTGTAGAGCCCCTCCGAAGTCTGTAACACACCCCCAGTGAGCGCCGGTACCGATTGAGTGATGATGATTGTCGGCGAGGCTGATACTGAGTGATGATTTATACTGAGTGATTGAGGGAATGCCTGAGGGCATCTGTTCTGAGAAATGATTTTGGCCTGAGGGGCAGTTTTATGAAGATTTTACTGAGTTTTCGAACTATGATTTACTTCGTTTTCAAATTGAGTTTTACTGAGGATTTCACCGAGATATATTGATATTTACTTGTTCTCAAAGGTTTTCTGGAAACTGATTTTGAACTTATGAAATTGTTGAATACTACTTGGTGACTTGATGTTTTACTAGTTGTTGTGAAATGGTGTATTTGTTTGTGTGCTTTATATTTCTCTCACTATGATTTCTTTTCATTACTACTGAGTTGGCGTACTCATAAAGACTCCATGTGCCTCTGTGCACAGATTTAGGTGATGGTCTGGAGCAGTAGCAGTTTTTGCTTGTTCGTTAGCGGTTTTAACGGGATTTCGAGGTAGTTGTCCAGCGTCCACAGCTTCTCCACTTCCCTTCCTTATTATGTTTTTAGCAATTGATTTAGAGACATATATTATAATAGTTTTAGCAGAGTTAGGCTTATTCATTCTTATATGCTCATGACTATTGACTCCAGTTCTGGGAGATTGTTTAGAGTTGTTTAGTTCATGGTTGGGGGCGTTAGACTTATATAATTTATTTCTTTATTATGACTGTTGTTTATTGTTATATTGTGAACTCTTGTAATTGAACAAATGCATAGTAAAGTGATGATTGTCTAGCCTAGTTCCACAATAGGCGCCATCACGGCCTGTTAGGATTTGGGGTCGTGACAAGAACACCCTCATTCTTCTCCTTTTCTTTGGCAAATTCAGCTTTCAGAGCATCCCGCTCAGCTTCAACCTCAATAAGGCGAGATTCCAAACGAAGGATATCTGTATCCTTGATCTCACCTTCCTGCACAAGTGTCCTGACCTTGCTATTAACAGACAGCTTCCTAGATGAACCAGGTCCATCCTCAAGAATATTAACAATGTAGTCATAGGCCAGTAATATATTCTTCCCAAAGTAGTCCTTAGCAGTAGCCACTTCAGCATTCTTCATTGGAACCTTGAAGTGGGCAAGCACAGCAGTCACGATAAACCCTTAAGGTATAACATGTGCCTTGGCTCCATTCACAACCCTATCCAAGTGGCGGATGATGAAGGCAGGCCAATTGATCTGTTTACCCCTGTACAAGAACTCCATGAGCGTGAGATCCATGTAGCTGGCAATGTGCCGTCGCTCTTTCCTAGGTGCCTGAAATTTGATCACAAACTCAAAGAATAGTTTGTGCTGAGGCCTCATCTCACTCTTAAACACTTCCCTGGGCTCAAGTTCTTACTCATTCTCACAGAAGGACCTGGTGATTTGAACAGCTGAGGTCAAATCATCCAGATTAGGCCACCTTTGTCTAGTGTAGTCATCATAACCCTCAGACGGGATATCCAGTATTTCCCCCAACTCCTTTGCATCAAACGATATCGCAACTCCTTGAATCTTGGAGGACACCCTTCCATCCATGACAACTGCGTTGGCTATAAATTCAACCAACTTATTCCTAGCCAGCCTTCCCTCAAGGTGAAGAACCATGTCCTTCCACCCTTGCGCAGCCAAGGTATCCATAAGAAAATCATCCTTGATTACTCAAGGTCTCTAACCAGCTTCCCCTTCAAGATAATACGCTTTTCAAACATTGTGAGTTTGTCAGTCTCCTCAGCAGACACTTCCTCTTCTTCTCCACTCCATTCCTCATCATCAACAATCTTTACTTTCTTTGACTCATACCTAGCCCTCTTTGCAATCGTTGAGGGTGTGGAAGACACAGATGTTGAACTGCTCCTTAACTAGTGTTGGCTGCTCCTTATGATGGACCATATCCAACTCTTCGTCATCAACCTGAACTGCCTCAACAGGCTCTCCAACTTTTTCCTTTCCCTTGGCAGACTTCTTCTTCTTTCTCTCTCTCAGAGCTTTTTCTAATTCTTCTTCTTGTTGCCTAACAGTGCTTCTAGTAGCACGACTCTTTGGGGCAGGAGCATCAGCAGATGATGAAGCTTTCCTCTTCTTGGTTGGAACTGGGTTAATGGCTTTCTTGGATTTTGGAGTTCTCTTCTTTTTGGGATTGTATGACTCCCCCAACTTTCAGTATCTCAGTCAAAGTTTCCTGAATAGATGAATCGGATTCATCTACTCCTTGTTGTATGCTTTCCAGACCTGTTGCTGCTTCCCCAGAATTTCTTCCCCCTATAGCTTTGACTCCTTCCTCAACAATCATAGGAGCGGGGCCACAAATGGCCAGAGTGGGACCTTCCTTCCCAGATCCCCTTTCTGAACTCCCTTCTCCCTCTCTCTCAATGTTTATATTTTTCCCATTTTTTCTTCGCCTATCCAGTACTTCTACATCCATTATTGACCCAATCAAGATAAACCTGTTTTCAGCCACTTCAGTTGCAGACCCAACTTCAAGATTTCCCTTTTCAGTGTCAGATAAACCTGGTGCTTCATCCTCATTTGCAGATTTGAAGGACTCACAAGAGGATTCAGATTCTTTGACCTTGCTAGCTTGAAGTATCTCATTTAAATATTTGGCACGAGAAGCATATGTAACTATTTTCCTGGCCAACACCTTTACTCTACGTTGTCTGGGGGCTAGAGTGGGGCTAGGTGTAACGGCTGGGACTGATTTGGGTGAAGGAGTTTGTTCAGGAACTGGAGGATTTTGGGGGGTCGAAGACCTGGTTGGAGACTGTGAGTTGTGTATTGATGGAGAATTAGAACCAGTGTTGGTTGATGAAGATGAAGAAAGGGGTGGTGAATAAGACATTGTTATGAAGATTTGGGGAGAGAAGAAAGTTGATCAGTTTGGTATGAGATGAATGACGTACTTGGTTCGACGGTTATGTTTTTGAAGAGGGGAGGTAATGATGGCCTTTTAAAGATGTGGTTATGAAATGTACAACAGGCATAATTCTTTAGCAAGTGGGAGTCTAATTGTTGCAGGAGTGTCAGTGATTAGACGGTTTTGACTCCCTAATATCTAGGCTAATTAAGGTTCGATAGGACTCTTTGGAACGGGTTCATTTTGGGATAAGTACTAAGAATTTGAAATGAACCAAATATAGATAGAGTCATGCTCATGTGTGACTATAATTATTTCAATAAGTGTATGGAGATGAGCACGTACCTTGTCAGTCAGATGAACCAGCAGCGATGAACTAGGTTCATCGTGTTATAGTCTTTAATTTGCCTCAATTTACAAAGATAGAAAAACATCATTAGCAACCAGGGAATCATATTAATACATGGTAAGAGAGTATGGCATTAAAGTCATGAAACTGAGCAACGATTAGTCTGGTTAGTTACCTATTTTAGTGTTTCTAGCCAAGAAAAAAAAAATCTTTTTGTTTTTCAATTAGGTGATCTTAATCATCCCTAATTCAAGCATGTTTCTCTCAAAATGCTCCCTACTTAGTGCCTTAGTAAATAGGAATGCTATAACCTCTATACCAAAATCCATAAGTTGTTTCGTGATCCATAAGAACTGAGCACAGCATGAGGCTGCATCCACATATTCAGCCTCAACAGTAGATAAGGCTACTGAATTTTGTTTCTTTGTGGCCAAAGACAAAAGGCAAGAGCCCAAAAAGTGAGCCATGCCTGAGGTAATTTCCCTATCAACCAGGAAACCTGCATAATCTGCATCAGCATATCCTACAAGGTCGAAATTACTACCTTTAGGATACGAAAGACATAAATCAGTAGTGCCCTTCTAATATCTCTGAATTCTCTTTACTGCAGTTAGATGGGACTCCTTTTGATTTGCCTGATATCTAGCACAGTCCTACACTTAACACAATATCAGGTCTGCTGGCAGTGAGATATAATAAAGACCCAATCATCCCTCTGTATAGCTTCTGATCAACGGATGAACCAGGTTCATCCACATCTAATTTTGTAGTTGTGGCTATGGGGGTGTCAATTTCTTTTGAGTCTTCCATTTTAAATCTTTTGAGCAATTCCTTCACATATTTTTGTTGATGGATCATTGTTCCATTTGAGTTTTGCTTGATTTGCAAGACTAAAAAGAAGTTTAGCTCACCCATCATACTCATCTCAAACTCACTCCCCATAAGTTTAGCAAATTCCTTACTCAATTTTTCAAAGGTTGCCCCAAATATGATATCATCTACATATATTTGCACAACCAGAAGATCCTTACCTTTTTCTTTAAGAACAAGGTATTGTCAATTTTACCTCGTTTGTATCCATGTTCCAGCAGGAATTTTGATAGCCGCTCATACCATGCTCTTGGTGCTTGTTTGAGTCCATACAAAGCCTTGTCAAGCTGTATACATGGTCAAGTGACTCCGTGCTTTCAAAACCTGGAGGTTTTTTAACAAATACTTCTTCCTTTAGATAGCCATTGAGGAAAGCACTCTTTACATCCATCTGATGGAGAGTGAATTCCATGTGTGCAGCAAATGCTATAAGAAGTCTAATTGCCTCCAATCTTGCCACAGGAGCAAAGGTCTCATCATAGTCAATTCACTCTTCTTGACTATATCCTTGGACAACCAGTCTGGCCTTGTTTCTTGTAACAGTTCCTTCCTCATCGAGTTTGTTCCTGAAGACCCACTTTGTGCCAATTACTGATATGTCGAGTGGTCTGGGTACCAAGTGCCATACTTGACTTCTTTCAAATTGATTCAGCTCTTCTTGCATGGCATTTACCCAGTCAGCATCCTGTAAGGCTTCACCAATGTTCTTTGGTTCGATCAAGGATAGAAAGGCATCAAACGCACACAGATTTTTCAAAGAGGATCTTGTTTTGATTCCGGATGTCAAATCTGTTATGATGTTCTCAAGAGGGTGAGAACTCTGATATCTGTGTGGTTTGAGCACCAATGTTTCACTTCTAAATAATCTCATGGTGTCTTGTTGTTGTGGAACAGGATCAGGGCCAAGGTCCAGAGTAATTTGTTGTTGAGTTCCCCATGTCATGTTGCTTGGGGTAGTTTGACCTGGTCCATCACCTATTCAATCATCCATATTTGCTTCAATTTGTTCACTACTTCTGACCAGTCCAAGCTCCTCATCTTCTGGTTCATGTCTCTCAGAAAGAGTGTTAGTTTTATCAAATACAACATGCACACTTTCTTCTACACACATAGTTCTTTTGTTATATACTTTATAAGTTTTTCTATGTGATGAATATCCCAAGAATACTCCCTCGTCACTTCTGGGATCAAATTTACCTAGGGAATCTTTGTCATTGTTGTGCACAAAGCACTTGCATCCAAAAGCCCTGAGGTGGGATATGTTGGGCTTTCTCCCTTTAAGTAATTCATAAGGAGTTTTCTCTACCAGTGGTATGGTCATGCATCTATTTATTATGTAGCATGCAGTGTTTATTGCTTCTACTCAGAAGCTATGGGGTAGTTTGCTAGGAAAAAAAAGAAGCATGGTTCTAGCCATATCTTCAAGAGTTATGTTCTTTCTTTCAACAACCCCATTTTGCTGTGGGGTTCTAGGTGCAGAAAAGTTATGATTTATACCATGTTCATCACAGAATTCAACAAACTTTGCATTCTCAAATTCAGTGTCATGATCAGATCTTATTGATTCTAGTTGATTTCCTAACTATTTTTGAGTTTTTATAACAATGAACTGAACATATAAAATGCTTCATATTTACATGTCAGAAATAAGGTCCAAGTGAACCTTGAGTAATCATCAACTAGAACCATTATATATTTCTTACCACCTCTGCTCAGAGTTCTCATAGGACCACATAAGTCCATATGAACCAGTTCCAACGTCCTGGTGGTACTGACCATTTGCTTTCTTTTGAATGAGTATCTTACCTGTTTCCCCCTTGCACATGCCTCACAAACTTTGTCTTCCTTGAACTTAATTTTAGGAAGCCTTACCACTAAGTCCTTAGAGACTAATTTGTTTAGCTGATTAGACTCGCATGACCAAGTCTTTTGTGCCAAAGGAGGGGATCACTGTCCAACACACTTAAGCAAGTGAGTTCATTTTCAGACAGGTTGGACAAGTCTATGACATAGATGTTATTCATTCTTTTTCCCTGCAAAACAATCTTGTCAGTAAGCAGGTTAATCACAAAACATTTTGTGGAAGTGAAAGCAACCAGGTTACCTTTGTCACACAATTGTGACACACTGATCAGGCTATATTTCAAGCCATCTATCAAGTACACATGTTCAATGGAACGTGTGTCATCCTTACCTACCTTACCAACCCCGATAATTTCACCTTTCTTTCCATTTCCAAAGGAGACATTTTCTCCTTTGAGGCTTTCAAGTGAAAGGAATTGTTCCTTGTTCCCTGTCATATATTTTGAGCAGCCACTATCCAAATACCTAATTTGGCTGCTTCCTCTCACTTGAACCTACAAAAGGAAATCAGGGGTTAGTCTTAAGAACCCAAACTAGTTTGGCTCCTTTTCTATGAGAGAAAGGATGAATTAAGCTTTTTCTAGCCCAATTTGGTAATTTTCTTTTGAACAGAACTCTCTTTCTTCGACTGGCCTGCTCTTTTACAGTACACTCAATTTTGTGATGACCAGTCTTACCACAGTGGGTGAAAATTTTATTTTCAGGTAGAGAAAGATATTTTCTTTTGGGATCCCACTTGGGCAATTGACTCCCAAAGACAAGTCCTCTCTGGTTGCTACTATGATTTTCTTGAAGCCATGGCAAGGCTTCAGAAGATTTATTCCATTTACAAGTTCGATCTAATTCATGTTTGACTTTACCAAGTTCTTCTTTTAAGTGTCCTTATCTGTTCATCCTTGATATACATCTTATCTTTTAGTTTTTCTACATTTTCTTCTAACATGATATGAGAATGATCAACAGTCTTTTTACTAGATCCTAGCTTTAATTTTAAATTTTCAGATTTTAGCTCTAGGATCTTAGTTTCAAGTGGATGAACCTGGTTAAACAAGACAATGTTTTTCTTTTCAGATTCACTTACTCTGATTTCCAAGTTCAGGCATTTTGCTTTTAGCATTGCACACTCTTTAGAGATTTGTTCTTTCTCTTTGGTTGTTTCTTCGGAATCATCCATGAAATCAAGTAGCAACTCAGAGAGTTTTTCTTTAGATAGGAACTTTATTTTGCTTTTGAGATGGGCTATACTTACCTCTGGTTCTTCATATGATTCCTCATCAGATTCTCCAATTGCCATGAGTGCATGTTCTTCATTCTCACCATCTTGTGATTCTCATCTGAGCTTTCCCCCCAAGCAGCAACCATAGCTTTTGTTTTGGTTTTCTTGGGTTGGACCAGTTCCTTATTCCTGTTCCTTCTTTCAAATCTCTCCGTTTTCCATTCCACTTCCCACTTTGGACATTTCTTGATATGGTTGTCAGTCTTTCCACACTTGTAGTATCACTCGTTGGCTGGCCTTTCTGGAGCTTTAGCTTTGTTGTAGTTTCCACCTCTTGAGATGCCCTTTTTCCTTATGAGGAAGTTTCTGAATTCCTTAGTGATCATGGCCATCTCATCTTCCTCCAAATCTGCTCCTTAGTGATTCTCAGTGCTAGACTCCTTTACTTCTTTGGAGCATCCATTTTCATTGTCTGCCTTCTAAGTTCATAGGCAGTAAGGTTTCCAATTAGCTCGTCCAATATGAGGGTTGCCATATTTTTGGATTTCTGGATAGCAGTGAAGGAAAAGGGCAAGACCCTTGTCAGGATCTTCTCCACCCTGTCCTCTTCAAAAATGACTCTACCAAGAGACTTAAGTTCATTTGTCAGAGTTGTGAACCTTGTGTACATCTCTTGGATTGTCTCTCCTTCTTTCATAGTGAAGTTTTCATACTGAGAGTATAGTGGAGTACCTCTTGATCTTTTCACTTGACGTGTTCTTTCGTGGGCTACTTGTAAGGTATCCCAAATTTCTTTGGCATTGGTGCAGCTCTTAATTCTACTATACTCGTTTGGACCTAGTCCACAAACTAGCCATTTTTTGGCCTTAGCATTCTTCTCCCATTTCTTCAAATCCTCAGCAGTGCAGTCAGCTCTAGTCTTTGGTACATCTACTCCATCAGCAGTCTTCTTCATGGTGGCTAGAGGACCATCAGTGACTATGTCTTAAAGTTCATAGTCCTATCCAATCAAGTGATCCTTCATCCTGTTATTCCACCAAGAGTAATACTGGCCATTAAAGAGAGGTGGCCTTGCAGTTGATTGACCCTCCCAGTTTCCAGGTGGTGCACTCATTTTGATCTTTTCCAAGGTGTTAGCCTTTTCAAGGATAACCAGCTCTGATACCAATTGATGTTTTATACTTCAATACCACACCAAAGAGAGGGGGTGATTTGTGTGGTGTCCAATTTTCGAGTGCAGTCTCTATAGAAGAACCTGGTTCTTCTTGTTTTCCATCTTCTACAGTTTGTAGAAAAGTAATTGCAGAATTTAAAGAACACAATAATTTTACGTGGAAAACACCTGACTCAAAAGGTGAAAAACCCACGACCTACTTCCCAGTAGGATTTTCCCAAACTCTTCACTTCAACTCTGAGCCAAACAGCATTTACAAAATAAACTCTTTTGTAAACCTAAGGACTAACTCTAATCCCTTTGTGGCAAACTAGCCTCTAGCTAATTGCGACAAACTTCAAGTTAACTCTAACTTGAACAGTGTGTACCTATTACAATTGCTTCTAGATAAAGCTGAAAGATACAATATTCAATCACCTACTACAAACCACTAGACTCAAAAGACAACAGATGGAACTGGTTCTTCTAGCGGGTTCAAGTAGCTTTTGTGTCTCACAAGGATTCTGCTAGCAAAGTTGATTTGATAATTTTGCTTTCAGTTCTTGTTTCACTTCAGTGTTTGTGCGTAGATTCTTAAGCAGGAATGCTTCAACACTTTATAGAGTCAGTAATTGAGATGTTGTTGTTCAGTTCTAATGCAATTCTTCCTTGGTGGAAGAGTTTGTGTATCTTAACTTCCTTGATCTCGTTTCTGTCCTACCTGAAATCGAACTACATCTCCTTATCAATTTGCAACATTTTCGCTTAGGAGATAACCTCTTAGTTCACAGATAATGTTTGTCTCCTGTGCATGGATGCTTCTTGTGCCAATAGGTCTATTTAACTCTGTTTGCCCTGATGGACCTGGTTCAACTGGGTTGGCATTTGTCAATCTTCAAAACCATGTAGTGACTTGGTTCAACAACCTCTTTATTCCAATGGGAGGCTACCATCTGAAAGAAAGGTAAGGCATCTTAATAGAGTCTATTGTTCCAACAGTTTTTCACTAGGTTTAGGAATTGAGGGTGAGAGCACTACATGGTTTCAAGGTGAAAAGGTCAAGGGTTTGGGGGATTAAATTTTTTATTAAGCCTAATGAGAAGAGGGTTGTGGTCACTGTAGGTTCTGGGCAAGTAATCTGCAATGACATTTGGGTATTGGTTAATCCAACCATCTTTCACAAAATATCTATCCAATCCTTCCATAATAAGTATGTTACTCTTTTTTCTATAATTCATCCAGGTATATTTGGAGCCTTTAAACCCTAGATAAAAAAGATCGCAGTTATTAAGAAATTTCCAAAGCTTGGTGGTTCTAGTGAAATTTACCGATCGACCCCCGCACTTATCATCTGTTGAGAGAACGTCATTAAAATCACCACTAACAAGCCAAGGACCTTTGTAATTGCAATATATATTATTAAGATTATACTAGCATAAATAGCGCTAATAAGCCAATGACTTTGATTTGGAAGTACTTTAATCATAACATGCAATTCTGATCATCCCTAACGACTTCATCAACAGTAACCATGTTATGCATCCACAATTCCTCCAAAAGGACCATCAACTAGGACCTTGACCATTTTAGAGAAATTGAACTCGTGTTGGATAGCAACATGGTCTTGCATGCGTATTTGTAGAAAAGCAACCAAACAGGGTCTATGGGTATCAATGATGTCCCTAAAATTCCTAAGAAAGTTGGCATTGTTAGCCCCTCAACCCCCCCCCCCCCCCCCCTTCACATTCCAAACTATGAAGTTAATTGGTTCATTCATTTGGAGAGGTTGCATAGTGTGTTGTCCCTGGTTATCCTCCAAACGTAAAGGTGGGACGTCCCTCAAAGATGGGTTGAGCACCACTGCATATTTTTCTGCTGCTGGATTTAGTGGTGGCCTGATGTCCATTGAGCATTTGGACAATGCTGGTGGAAAGCTGATGATGGATTTCTTGTCTTGCCTCTCCTTGTAGGAACAAGATTTCTATTTCTCTAAGGCTTTTGTATTCTATTCGAGATTCCCTTAATGGAATGGCTAAAGGATCCCCCTCCCTTGGTAAGTGGGTTCCCATGTTTGGTACGTTGGGAGGTGGATGAACTTCCATTGGAGTTGGATTCTCCTAGTTTTGTGGTGTCATAGGGTTATTCATCTGTTGGTTTTGGTCGACTGCTTGCCAAGCTAGAAATAATGGATTCACTAGGTTTTGTGGTGGAAAAAAGGTAGGTTTTGGAGAGTTTTATGCCCGTAGGTTAGGTTGAAGTGAGTGGGAAGACCCCGGTGGGCTTGCATAGCAAGGACTAAGATTGGGGAGGCATTTAGAGCGATTGGATTCAATATTTTGGTTAGCCAGATTTGGTTGACATAGTTGTTCATCACCAGTTACATGCCTTCCATTATCATTTGGACTAAGAAGTTTGGGTTCTGAAGGATTAGCACCACCTCCTGGCCGTCGATCTCTCGATTGAAGGATACAACGTGACCTAGGATTTCCCTCTCTAACCATGATTGTGGTTGATGGTTCAGAAGTAGGGGTGGTTGAATAAAAGAGATGGTAGTTGTATGGAGGAGGGGAGGAAGGTTGTCCATGTGAGTGGGGTTCAGGCGTGGAGTTTGAAGTGGGAGTCATTGAAGATGAGTTCTTCTTGGAAGGTGTAGTGGGAGACGTGGAGTTGTTAGTTAGTATGAAGTTTATATTGCCACTGGCTTTATAGGGTACTTGAGTGGTAGTTTTTGGAAGATATATATGGAGGACTTGCTCTCTATTTGCATGGATTCTGAGGGGATTAGCGTGTTGTATTTAACTTCTAGGGACCTAGGGTTAATGGTTGTCATTTGTTGGGATGAGGAAAGAAGGGACTGCATGGTTGTATTAGCCAGCTGTTTGTTTTCCAAACGGTGGTTTGTAGGAGTTTTGTTTAAGTTAGACGCAGCCAAGTGTCCTTCTATATTACTGGATAACTTACCTGTCACCACGTGGGAGTTATTTTCCCCTATGAAAACCGGGATTTGCATAGTTAATGTCGAAATTAAATGTTGGTTGTTTTGGGTTATACCATGGTCTGGAATGCTAATAGGATGTGTCAGGGGGCTGTGGTCTGATGTGTCTAGGATATCAAATTGATTTCCTAGGTTTATCTTATAAGGTTTAAGAAATTAAGTTTGAAGAGTTGGCTAATGGGATTTTTTCCTTTATAGATGAGTTTCTGGGTATTAATGTATTTACCGGTGGTGGCATCAAATATTTTTGCCTTTACACCATATCCATCCGTATTGACAACATTCTTTTAGGAGGTCTTGATTTGAGAGCTTTCTTTGATATATTGCCCTCTACTTTTGGTGAAGGAGACTATCTTTCATTCTCCATCCTCTGAGTGACTTAAAGGATTTCCTTGATTTCCATGAGAAATAAGTATTTGTGATGGAGGACTTGCTGAAATAGCCACAATTAGACTGGATATGGCCCAATTTACCACACCTTTTACAAAGGAAATTTTCTCCTGCAGAGTGAATAGGTTGCTTATGAGAACCTATATAGATAAAAGGTCTAACAGGGTGTTCTAGTTGTAATTCTACACACAATCTAGCATAACGTCCTCTTAAAGTCGCGGAGGTACAAGCATCAACTTTTAAAAACTTACTAATTTTTGTGAGGATATTTTCATCATAAAATTTTGTAGGAAGTTGGAGTAGTCTAATCCAAATAGCAAAGATGGTTAATTTTTAATTTGAAGAAACAAAATTAGGTACCCATTTTTTGACTGGTAGATAGTGACCATTAATGAACCACATGCCTTGATGAAGATCTTTGTCCATATTAGCTTCCTTAGAAAATTTAACAATATGGAAATCTTCTCCTAAGTCTATCAGAGGAAATTTCTCCGTGGGTTTCCAAAGATCTTGAATTTTCTACTTGAGATACTGATGAAGGAAACACTTACCAATGAGTTTGATCCGGGGCGGATGCACCCTAGCTAAAGTGGTGTCATCCGACACCGCTTCCTTCGAAAACTTTAGTTATTACATATATATGCAAAAGATATAGATATAAATCATATGACACTACTGAACAAAAGATAGTATTCGATCTGATGGTGCAACGCTTCTCTTGCAATGTTGAGGTCTGCGGTTCGGATACTTCGTATGCGTTTCCTTTGCATTTTTTCCCTTTGAAGCTTCTTTTGTTTAAAAAAAAAATAGAACTATGTCCTCTTCCATGAACCGTATCTATAACTTGTAATTTTTAAGCGACATGATTGGGTGGTGTTGCTCATCTCTATTTCTTATATTCCATATTTGTTGTAGTAATTTTTTCATCATTTTAAATTTCGACACCGCTTATAAAAGATCTTGCGTACGCCCCCGAGTTTGATGATCATCGAGAATTTTCAGGATTCATAGATACGTTGCCTATCATCAGATGAGAGAATAATAGTGTGGTCCTCAGGCATAGCTCCAGTGTAATCATGTGTTCTTCGAAAAGAGGAAACGTGCTCTTCATGATAGAAACTCATTGGGTCAGAGGATAAGAGTTTTTCGTTGAATGTAGGCAATCCTTCATCTGCTACTATTTTGGCATCGATTGCTGGATCTGGTGATTTGGGAGGTATTATAATGTCCATTGAGGAAGGATCTAGGGCGTGTTGGGACATGGGTGAATTGAGTGGATATTTGGAGATAAAATTTAGAGAGAAGTGAGAGTTTCTCTCTTTATTTGTTTATTTACTTATTCCTCACATTACCTTGCTTGTTACAACTCTTGTCTTCATTACCTATACAGTATGAAATTTGGTATTACTTGTGCAACTCTTGGTTTTTGCGGTAAAGTACTCCTGCTTTTGGTAATACTAGTTTCTTGACACACGCGTTGCGCGTGTATGTCTTATTAATAAAAATAAAAATTTAAATGTACATAGTAATATCAACAAAAAAATTTAGTTTATAATAAAAAATAAAAAATTGCAAATTTTTATAATGATAATATTTATTCTATTTATCTAATAGTACAAAGAAGAAAAAACTTGTCTACATCTTTATCATTTAATTTGTACAAATCAACTTGCTCCCAGATTTGAATGTAGAAAGAGATAAAGAACAATTCAAAAATTGGGACGACAACAATTTATTGAAAAGAACAACGAAGAGAAAATCAATACGTGCAATATGATTTTAATCTCTATGTGCTTAGTGCAATGCCTGCATATCTCATGGTGCCAAACTTGAGCTCACTTCTCACCAGAAATAAGTGCATCCAAAAGAAAGACAAATATAAAGAACTTTACACCCAAAAGAACTACTATAGTAAAAATGCCAATCATTTTGTGATGCCAGTAGCTACATGTAGTTGTTTACCATAAAAATGGCAATTACAATTATATTTAGTTATGTAGTTCTAAAAATACATGATTTATCTTAATACTGGTTATTGAATGGTTATAGCTATGGTGTTAGGACAGAACAGTAACAAAACGATTAAAAAAGCCGAAGGAAATCAAACTTGAGTTCCTTAAATCGAAGGCTCGACGTTGACCTCGAGGGTCCCTGAGACCAAGGATCGGGCCTAGACCGGATGGTTGGTGGAGATATAACAAGCTTATAGGCCTCGAGATACACTATTTATAATCAATGATAAGTTATAAATGAAGAACAAGTGAAAGAAAGCAATAAATGCAAGTAAATGAGCTAATAAAGAGGAGTAAAAGATGTTTGATATTAAAGTAGAGAATGTTCTTGTATCTTGTATTCAATGTATTGTGTCCTACAAAATGACAAGGATCCCCTTTTTATAAGAGGGAGAGTCTCAACATAGTACATAAGCATTGATTTCCAAGATTCATAATAGATACTGTTATTTAATGTTCAGGTACGATATTTGTACTTTGTCATAGAGCTGCCTGCCTCAATCTCTGTGATGGCTTCTTGTGTCGATCCGTAACTTGTACTGCCTCGAGGTCGAATTGTGAGAACGTCTGAAGTCGGGCTGCGGACCATGTCCTAAATCTTACGCTAATACGCCACCTTACCAGGGAAACGCACCATGCTAAAGGAGTCTTCGGCGGACGAAGGGGTTGGCCGCAAGGCTAAACCTTCCCAGAGATGCAAAGGTGGCGACGGGACTTCCCCCTCATCTTTACCTAACCGACTTTATGAAAGTGCTTCGAGTGGGAAAGATTGTTCATCGTCGTTAGGCCCGTGCGTCGAAGGTACTTCGACGGAGACTCGAGGTCAAGGTTCGTTGGATGTGGATGAGGTTGTTAACGACCGTGTTCTCCTCCACCAGGCCAGTCCCGGAGATGTTCTCTTGTCTTTTGAAAACGGGCAACAATTTTGTGCCACGGTAAGATCTAATGAATCGCTAATGCTTCGACTCCCTATGTCTATTTTTTAGCTAAAACCCACTCTCTGCAGGTTTTTGACACGCTGAGGTACGAGTTACGGAAGGCTCTAAACGGGGAGAAATCCTTCAAGATTCTTAGCGATAGAAAGGCGAAGGAACTGACACACCTTCGGTACGAGGTGAGTTCGTGCCGCGACTATGAGGGTCTCCTTGGGGAACAGGTGATTCCTGTTTTTGGTGTCGTATGTTTTTAGTGTCATGCGTGTTTTTCTCCTGTTTCCAAGGTCTAACGTTCTGGTGTTGCAGCTGCGAAACAAGACAGAGGACCTGGAGCGTCTCTAGGGAAGAGCCGGTCAGGCTGAACGTGAGTGTATTGGGCATAAGGCTCGGAATGACGCCTATGTTGAAGCGAATAATAATGCTCTGGCCAAGGTCTCTGCCCTCGAAGTGCACCTTCGGAATGTACGGGAAGACAACTTGGTGCTAATAAGTCTAATAGAGAGGCTCGAAGTTGATCTGCTAAGAATAAAAGTTGAGGCTATCTATGCCCGGGTTGAAGCCGAGGAAGCACGAGCAAAAGCTGATAAGAAGGTAGATGTTTACCTGAAGGATGCTACCGATTCTCGGGCCGCGCTGAGGGAAGCCTTTGATAGGGAGAGACGGAGCAAGGAGTATGCTCGGTGTAAGTCCCGCTAGGAGACCCTTGAGGAGATAAACGCTCGAGGCTTTGATCTTTTGGAAGAGAGAAAGCAGGCCAAAGCAAACGAGACCGATGCCCAGTTCTTCCTTTCCTCCGGTGCGAGTGCCGATGTTCAAAGGCCTTCGGGGGAACTGGCCCCGAGAGTAGACTAGGATTTTTACATAAAACTTTGCTGGGAGAGTTTTTAAATGCATTAGTAAGCGCCATATAAGGATCTTTGTTCATTTTGGTTTACTTACATTTGTTTTCCCTATATTCCCAATTTTGGTGCATGTCGATGGCCGATCAAACGACCTAGGGCTGCTTCCTTTGTGGTTAGGCCTTTAATTATAAAGTCGAAGCATCTTTTAACCAGCACATGGGATCTTCGTCATCACCCCTTAGGCTCTGATGTGCTAGCCTTTAGGCATTTTTAGTTTAACATATCTCGGGTTTTCGACCTTCGAGTCAGGGTTTGGCTCGAAGACATCTACCCTCGGGTTTCTTTCGATTCAATTTGAACAAGTCTTTAGCATGGCTATATATTCCATTGCTGAAAGATTTACTTGGAATTTTATCGTGTTCGCTCGACTCTGCGACGGTCTAAAAGAACCTCGATTATGAGTCGTGACGAACGGGCGCCTCGGGAGGCTTTACCCTTCGAGCCAATCATGAAAATGTTTGAAATTCTTTTTTATGAGCCGACTTGAAAATGTTCTAAACTCTTGCTTACACTAAAGGTAACATGATTCTAATCGGTTCTTTGCGAAATATTTTCAGAGGATATAATTTTACGGCGATAGTCGGGCGTCCTCGAATCGCTCTTTCTTGGTCGTAGCCTTACTGACCGTACTCATTCTAATTTGGCCGTAGCCTTACTGACCGTAGTCATTCTAACTTGGTCGTAGCCTTACTGACCGTAGTCATTCTAATTTGGTCGTAGCCCTTAATCCTGAGTATAGTATCCTCAGCATCTACATTCGAGGGTATGCCTTTTTAGGGGTCTTACAAATTCGAATATATAGCCTTGGCTTTGAATTCAGGATCGTATGATCTGGTTATGCCATACCCGAAGTCTTACGACTTCGAGCAAGCCCGAGGTCACCCAATTGGGATCTTACTAACTTAGAATCTGGAGGTAGTCCTCGAGATAGCTTTGGGGGCTTCCCCTAAAAATGGAAATTTCCTTGAATTTGTCGGCGAAAAACAGTCTTTCCATTGCTTAGTACCAATACATGTTTTGTCTGTTGAGGATTTGACCCTTCTATGTGGACACGGTTCACTCGACCGTTTGGTCCAGTACATAATTTTCTCTTGGAATCCCTCCTTGGCTTGATTTGACCCATCAATATCCGTGCTGCCTTGTTAAAAACCTTGCTGGAAAAACCTTTTTCGGGATAAAACCCTGGTGAAGGAAAAGAGTGCAACACGTGCTCTAAAACCTGAGGCCGTCGAACGGTGTTCTGACCCCCCTTTCTTGAAAGCCAGCGCACTATTTAGTAAGAAATGAGAACAAACGAGGGGGTTATCGTACCTTAGTGACGACGACGTTTAACAGCCCCAACGACGTGTTATTATTTTACGCATACTCTAAGGTCCGAGCCTGTTGAAGATTTGGGCTTGATTTGGTCGGGTTATCCGGGATGCCTTTCTTATTCTCAATCCAGACCACGCTGGTCGAACCACCAGGTTCCATAACACATGGTCAATCTGAAATGCATTTATAAAAGAAAAGATGTTACCAATGGGCCGTCGTTGAGCGGCGGTGAGGTCCAGATGCCTTTGTCGTTGAATACTAGGGCAGCGACCCTTCACATATTCGTGTGGATAATATGATGCGGCTCTTCCACTTCGTTCCTTCCGTTCTCCTCTTTATCTCGAGGCCAATTTTTGGCCCGTTCGCCGGGGAATTCTCTGAGGTGCCCTTTGCTGAGTAGTCGGGCTACTTCTTCCTGGAGCTGCCTGCAATTTTCAGTTTTATGATCGTGCGTGTCATGGAATTCACACATTTGGCTATGTTTTCTTTGCGACGGATCCGATAGTATAGGCCTGGTCCATCTGGTTTCCCTAATCTTGCTCACAGCAGCCACGATGTCTGAGACGTCGACATTGAAATTGTGTTCCGAAATACGAGGTACCTCCCCCAGTCCTGTGGGCGGTTGAAACCGACCTGACCTGTGAGACCCTGAGGGTTATGGCCTCAGTCTGCCCTTCGGTCGTTGCATGGCATGTTTCGTCAGGGAGAGCTTCTCTGAACCTCAATGTAAGGTTGGTATCTTTCTTTGTTCGATTTCTGCTCTCTTGCCGGGAGCCAAATGGGGTACACCGAACCCAAGGGGGCTTCCAATTGGTCATCTTTGACCCTGATTTTTTATTGGTATCGGTTATGAACATCCGCCCAAGTAACGACAGGATACTCAACCAAGTTTTGTTTCAGCTTCTTTGAAGTTATTGAACTCTGTTCATTCAGGCCCTGAGTGAAGGCCTGTACCGCCCAGTCATTAGATACTGGTGGCAACTCCATCCGTTCCATTTCGAAGTGAGATACAAACTCCCGCAGCATTTCGCTTTCTCTCTACTTTATTTTGAAAACGTCTGACTTCTTGGTTGCGACTTTAATAGCTCCGGCGTGTGCCTTTATGAAAGAATCCGCCAGCACGACGAACAAATCTATTGAATAAGGGGCGAGGTTGTGATACCACATCATGGCTCCCTTTGACAGTGTTTCTCTGAACTTTTTTAACTGGACGGATTCGATCTTGTCCTCTTTCAAGTCATTCCCCTTCACAGCACAAGTATAGGCGGAGATGTGTTCATTAGGATCCGGAGTCCCATTGTATTATGTTAGGTCAGGCATTCTGAATTTTTTCGGGATGGGCTTTGGAGCCGTACTTGAGGGGAAAGGCCTTTGCATGAACTTCTTTGATTCCACGCCCTTTAGGACCTGGGGTGCACCCGGGATTTGGTCGACCCTTGGGTTGTAGATCTCCACTTTTTTGTCATTTGCTTCTATCCTCTTTTCCCCCGACTCCATTCTTTTGTGAGGTCCTCTAGCATTTTTATGATGGCTGGATCGGTCGTCGACCCCTCGTTGCGCGACTTCTCCGAAACTTGTTCGACTCGAGGAGCCACCCGCGGAGCTAGAGTGCTCGGTATCTTTTGTTGGCTTTGAAGTTGAGAGATCGCTAACTGTTGTGCCTGTAATATTTCGAAAATATAGTGAAGGCTTACCTGCCTTTCTTCCTGAATCGGGGTGTTCTGAACCTCTTGTTCCCCCGTAGGGCGTGTGTCACCATTGGTGTGGGAACTAACGTCGATGTGTTCGGCGCTGAGCGATTCCACGTCTACCGAGTTTGGGTTTTGGACACCCTCAGGATTTTGTAGCGGTACGCCAGTGCCCGAAATGGCTGCGCTGTTCTCTCCACGATCTTCAGCGCCGTTATTTTCGCGTGCATTCACCGAGTTAGACATTCTGGCCTGAAATCAAAGATTCTTTGGACAAGAAAAGTGTAAAAAGATAACTTGTGTGTTTTTAACGAACCAGTACTAACAACGATCACTATTATTTTTAGCCCCACGGTGGGCTCCAAACTGTTTACCGTGAAAATGGTAATTACAATTATATTTAGTTATGTGGTTCTAAAAATACGTGATTTATCTTAATACCGATTATTTAATGGTTATAGCTAAGTTTGTTAGGACAAAACAGTAAGGAAACGATTAAAAAAGCTGAAGGAAAGCGAACTAGAGTGCCTTAAATCGAAGGCTCGATGTTGACCTCAAGGGTCCCTGAGACGGAGGATTGGGCCTAGACCGAATGGTCGGTGGAGCTATAACAAGCTTATAGGCCTCGAGATACACTATTTATGATCAATGATAAGTTATAAATGAAGAACAAGTGAAAGAAAGCAATAAATGCAAGTAAATGAGCTAATAAAGAGGAGCAAAGGATGTTTGATATTAAAGCAGAGAATGTTCTTGTATCTTGTATTCAATGTGTTGTGTCCTACAAAATGACAAGGATCCCCTTTTTATAAGAGGGAGAGTCTCAACATAATACATAAGCATTAATTTCCAAGATTCATAATTGATACTGTTATTTAATGTTCAGGTACGATATTTGTACTTTGTCACAGAGCTGCCTGCCTCAATCTCTGTGATGGCGTCTTGTGTCGATCCTCAACTTGTACTGCCTCGAGGTCGGATTTTGGGAACGTCTGAAGTCGGGCATCGGACCATGTCCTAAAGCTTACGCTAATACGCCACCTTACGCTGTGTCAGATGTAGAAATCGGCCTTTCCGATTTCGACCGTATACAGTAGCTTCATCCCAAAAGGCTTCATTTTGGTTTCTTTTGGTATCATGTCATGGGGAAGCAAAGTATTCCCTAATATTTTGTAAAATTCAAATATGAAACAGTTATAACGCAATTTTTCTATATTCATGTAAATTGCAAGTACGATATTGTTCCGTCATTATTAAAATTTTGAAATATAAATTACACAAATATTATGAAAAAATATCATTTATTAGAATCGGTAAAGTTTAAGTATCACGTATAAATGAATCTAAACATAAATATGATACTGCAAAATACGATAACTCTTTCTTTTGCCACGCTAGCACCTACTTGGTCATTGATTTCTAAAATTATACTTCCATTTTATAACCTTTTACGCCACCATTCCTCGTTAAAAAACTCTAACCAACTGTTTCATAAGATTATAACTATTGTTTAGATACTACAAAACAAAAAAAGTACATCAATAATTTTTCGTCCCCTTTTTTCTCTCATTTGTTTCCTTTTTTATTTTCTAAATAAAGGACTGGCATTCTCTAGAGGGAAAAAAGAACGAATTAAAATGACAAAAAAAACCATGAAAGCCAAGGCTAAGGACTCTTCTAGATCGAACGAGAAAAAAAAATGAGCACAAAAGGTTAATATGTTCTTACTTGCTCATGGTGATGACTGTTGCTTGACGCCATTGATCGATTGATAGAAACGGAGAACTTGGCTTCTTCAATCCGTGTTATCCAAAATCAAAGCACACAGATGCAAGATATTTAGGTCCTAACGAATATTGACAACGATGGGAATGAAATTCAGCAAATTTAGCTATAAAAAATTGCAAATCATTTTTAAATAAAAGAAATATCACACCTTGAAATGGAATAATTCATCCACTACCTTTAACTCCAAGTACTAAGAAGTTTCGAGCTTTCATATATATTACCGACTTCTCTCTTCTATAGTGAATTCAAGAGTTCGTGCAATTGATAGACGTTTTTCTTTGGGGAATTGTGTAACACCAAAATAAAAATCGAATGAAGATGGCAAATAAGAATTTATCACAATGATGCAAGACGATATACACCTTATAACCCATTAATTATCTACTTTTAACCTTTCACATTTTGAGATACTTATCATTTTCATGCATCATTAGATAGCAATGAGGAGAGTGGTTATTCAGATAAGACTTTTCATTCTGCAAACGAATTTGGCCTATAGTTTCTATTGAATACGTTAAAACGCTTCAAATTTCATCAGTTTTGTACTAACAAAGAAAAATTCTTTTCCTAATTTAATTTTTATTGTTTGTTATCTTTATTTGAATGTACATTTACATCTTTGTACAAAAATGTTACTGGATTTGTTTTTGATAGAAGGGCAAAAATATCATTAGTTTTATGTGGGCAATTTAATCTTTAAACTCTCACTTTTTATGTTCCGACTTATAATATAACATGATAACTTTTGTCATTGAAGAAAATATAACTTGGGCTTAACTCAATATTCAAAACTAAGCTAATGAAGTGAGAATTGTATCATATCTACCCACATCGAAGCCTAGACATCTAGAGCGTGAATATAACACGGTAGTTCAATACTGGGCAAATCAAGAATAAGATGTGTTGGCGCTAATTTTACGTAAAGAAAATGAATCTTAGACCTAACTTAATCCCAAGAGTTACTTTATGAAGTAATTATTTCCTAAAAACATATAGAAGGATAATAATCTATTTATATCAACGAATGTAGGACACCTAATAATAGCATTTGGTTTCCTTATTAAAATGCACATAATTTATGTGGACTTTAATACCAGAAATCAAACATTGGATTAATAATATTGGTATAATATACGCAGAAATCAAGGTTTTAGCTTTTACAAGATAGAATGTGAACAAGTGGATTAGAGTATTTAAATAAAGGTAAAATGCTCTTAAAATGGCAGTTGTTGCATAATAATCCTCGTATTATTTTTTATTGTATAACAAATTCATGCATTATTATATAGTGAGTTATGATCTCTACATTATTGTATATTGTACAAACAATCGATGTGTTATAATCAAGGGCGAATGTAGAGCACTGGTACCGTGTTCATCTAGACCCATTATGAGTAAACATTTACTAAAATTGTAACAAATAATAGATATGAACCCATAACTTTTAAGGTTTCAATGGTAGAACCGTAAAAGTTAAACCCATAAAACTTACATCTGTAGCCTCCTCATAACTAAGCTGTAAACTAAACGATGTCGATTCGATCAGTAACTATGGAAAAACATTTATGTTTAATATTTCAAGTTAAAACTTTTCACGCATGCATCAAATCAGTGACGACCCAGCCGGTCGTTTTAAGAGTTATAGTCTCGATCCCCTATTTACTGCTTCTCCTGTATCTTTTTCTGCTTAGAAGACTTGTCGGGAGGTTTTGTTTCTGGGTTCGGAGTGATTTGGGACACTTACTCCCTAAAACGGAAGCTTAAGTTCTATGATTTTGATCGTAGTTTAAATTGTACGAAGACAACTCCGGAATGGTGTTTCGTTGGTTCCATTAGCTCCGTTGGGTTATTTTGGACTTAGGAGCGTGTCCGGATTGTGTTTTGGAGGTTTGTAACTAAATTAGACTTGAAATGGCAAAAGTTGAATTCTTGGGAAGTTTGACCGGAAGTGGACTTTTTGATATCGGGGTTGAATTTCGATTCCAAAAGTTGTAGTAGGTCTGTTATGTTGAATATGACTTGTGTGCAATATTTGGGGTTAATCGGGCGTGGTTTGATAAGTTTCGGCATCAGTTGTAGAAGTTTCAAGTTTCAAGTTCATTATTTTTGGATTGGAGGGTGATTTGTGTTTTTGTTGTTGTTTGATGTTTTTTGAGGGCTCGACTAAGTTCCTATTGTGTTTTAGGACTTGTAGGCATGTTTGGTTGACGTCCTGGGAGCCTCGGGTTGATTTCGGATGGTTAACGGATCTTTTTGAACTTGTGATAAATTGTAGGTTTTCTTATGTCTCCAGTTCTGGTTTCCTTCTTCGCGTTCGCGAGTGAAGTCTCGTGTTTGCGAAGAGGAGTTGAAGGTAGGAGGAGAATTTCTCTGCGTTCGCGAAGTGGGGGCCGCGTTCGTGAAGGTTTGTTCGCATCGCGAACGCGTGAAGGGGCACCGTGTTCGCGTAGAGGAAGTAGAACAGCTAGGACCCCAAGGCTTTATTCTACGCGTTCGCACAATGGAGATCGCCTTCGTGAAGAATAAGGCAGTGGAAGCCATGCGTTCGCGAAATGCCACTTGTGTTCGCGAAGGAGGGATTCTGGTTAGTGATTAATTGTTCGACGCAAAGAAGGAAATACATGGGCAGTCTATAACATTTCAAAATGAGGGTTTAGCCATTTTTTTATCAAAACTTGAGATATAAAGCTCGGAATTGGACACAATTTTGGGGATTTTCAGATAAAGTTATTGGGTAATGAATTCTTTACTCATTTATGATTATATTCCATTAATATACAGTTGATTCCATCTTTTAATTTCGGATTTCTGTTGTAAAATTAGGGGAAAATAGGAATAGTTCTTCAACCGTTTTTTTTTTTTTTTTGCGTTTCGATTGGAATTTCGATATTAGATTTGGATATTATAACTTTTACCCGATTCCGAGACATGAGCCCGGGTCAAATTTTTGGGGCGATTATCTAATTTCTTGCTTAAGCCTTGATTTCATTAATTAGATTGGTTTCTTATAGTTATATTTATGATATATAATTGCTTTTGGATGGATTTGGGCAATTCGGATTCGGAAAATCATGGGAAAGGCATTGTTACTGATTGATTGAGTTTGATTCGAGGTAAGTGGCTTGCCTAACATTGTGCGGGGGAAATCCCCTTAGGATTTGGTACTGTTGTGATATGTGAGTGTCGTGTATCTAAGGTGACAAGTGCATTTTCACGACCCAAAAACCAACCCGGTCGTGATGGCTTCTATCGTGGTACTAGGCAAGCCAACACACTAACAAAACTAATCAACATTTCAATTCTTAAGATGAAATCAAGCTATTTAACAATAAACCTTCAAAAAAAGTAATTAGATCAAAGCAACAGTGCGGAAAAAATGCCCGACATCAAGATGTCACTAGTCATCATAAGCATCTATAAAGGACCGTCTGATAACACTAAGACATATACCAATCGGGAAGCAACTAGTAATAATATGCAGGAAGACAGGAGGGAGAAGAGCATGGCGGCGGTCGCCGTGCAACTACCTTACTAACTCAAACAGATCCGTGACAGATGAAAGCAACACGCACTACCACGTCAAGCAATTCCCGGATCTGCACACAAGGTGCAAGGAATAATGTGAGTATGCCAATTCAGTAAGTAATAAAAGTAAATGAACACTGAGCAGCAGTGACGAGCATTTAAAACATATACAGTTCATATCACGAGATCTCGGTAGAATAATAAAGGCATTTAAATCAGTATATGAATCAAATCATCTCATTTAAAATCTAGTTTTCGGTAGAAATCATTTTAATATGTGAAAAAATCCATTTAAAATATCTTTCAGCAGTTTTCAAACAAAGTGATGAAACAATGAGTAAAATGATGAAATCATAGTCGGCCCTTCGGGAAAAAACTCACTCATATACAGCCCCTCGGGCAACATAAATCATACACAGCCCTCCGGGTAATCATCACTATCACTCATATACAGCCCCTTGGGCATACCTCACAATCACTCGTAAACAGTTCCTCGGGCACAACATGAATCAAGAACAGCCCCTCGGGCAAAACATCATATCACTCAGGATACCCGCGCTCACTGGGGGTACAGATTCCGGAGGGGCTCATACAGCCCAAGTCCTATAACAATCCATCTCGTGGCGTAATCAATCAGGCCATCGGCCTCTCATATATCATAAACCAGTACAACATCAAGCCACCTCGTGGCATAAATCAATTAGGCCCTTGACCTCACTTAATTATGAATCAGTAACAACATGTTGTGGCGCGCAGCCCGATCCCTTAATATCCTCACAAAAATAGGCCCTCGGCCTCACTCAGTCACAAACCTCTCATACGAGTGAATCTTTTGTCGGCTTCTTGTGTCGATCCTCAACTTGTACTGGCTCGAGGTGGAATTGTGGGAACGTCTGAAGTCGGGCTTCGGACCATGTCCTAAAGCTTACGCGAATATGCCACCTTATGTTGTGTCAGACGTAGAAATCGACCTTTCCGGTTTTGACCGTATATAGTAGCTTCATCCCAAAAGGCTTTATTTTGGTTTATTTCGGTATCATGTCATGGCGAAGCAAAGTATTCGCTAATATTTTGTAAAATTGATATATGAAATAGTTATAACGCAATTTTTCTATAATCATGTAAATTGCAAGTATGGTATTGTTCCGTCATTATTAAATATTTGAAATATAAATTGCATAAAAATTATAATTAATTCTGAAAAATATCATTTATTAGAATGAAACAGTAAAATTTTAGTATCATGTACAAATCAATCTAAACATAAATATGATACTGCAAAATACGACGACTCTTTCTTTTGTCACGCTAGCACCTACTTGGTCATTGATTTTTAAAATTATACTTCCATTTTATAACCTTTTACGACACCATTCCTCGTTAAAAACTCTAACCAACTGTTTCATAGGATTATAACTATTGTTTAGATACTCCAAAACAAAGAAAAAGGTACATCAATTATTTTCCGTCCCCTTTTTGTGTCTTTTGTTTCCTTTTTTTGTGATGACCCAAAAGGGTCATTTTAAGAATTTAGACCCAATTTTAGGCTTATTATTCATAAAAGATTAATTTTAAGTACCTCGATTTGCGTTCGCAGTCTTGGCGTGAAACCGAAAAGCTTTTATGTTAAAATATGAGAAATAGTAATTTATAGAGTTAAACTTTGATTATAATTGATTGTGGTCAATATTTTGAGTAAACGGACTCAGATCTGTGTTTCGACGATCCCGGGAGATCCGCAGTAAAATATGGGACTTGGGCGTTTGCCCGAAAATGAATTCCGAGGTCCCAACCCTTAGAAATCAGCTTTTGAAAGAAATTATTTTGCTGAAATATTAATGAAATAAAGAAAAGAATTAATGTTTGAAACCATTGGTATCGGGCCCGTATTTTTGTTCCGGAGCCCCAGAGCCCGGTACAGATTTGTTATTGTATTTAAAGGTTTACTATGAAATTTGGTAAAAAAACGGAGTTCGTTTGACGTGATTCGGACATTCGGTTGAAAAGTTATGAACTTTAAGTTTTCTTGATAATAATGATGAGTTTTGAGGTTTAATTCATAGTTTTACATATTATTTTCATAATTTGATCGCACGAGCAAGTCCGTATGATGCTTTTAGACTTGCGTGCATGTTTGGTTTAGAGCCCCGAGGGCTCGGGTGAGTTTCAAATAGGTTTGGGTTGTGTTGCGCTCGTTCTTTCTTATACTTCGACGTCGTTTCTACAAGCATAAATGATATCATATTGAACAAATGAGCTCCAATTCTTTTTTGAATGAATTATTAGATCCGTATTGTAATTAAGAACCCGTAGCAAAAGGAATTATCGAATTTGAACAGCGTATGAGGATTTTATGGTCATTTTACTAAGATTGTCAGATTTTTCAGGTTAATTACGAAATTGCCCTGACGGCGTATTGAAAATCTGCACTATTTGAAAATATTAAAACATACATATTTCTTTCATTATAAGGTCAAATTGAGTTCAAAAGCCTAACTTGACTATAATTTCACAAGGAATCCATTGGATACATAAAAGTCGAGTTTCGGGATCGTTTGCATGATAAACGAGGCAGAATAGCTGGCAAAAAATATATATTAAAAACGGGCAGACCTTCTTCTTCACCTTATTTTCGAAGTTTACAGCCCTAGGGACGATTTTCTTCATCAATTATCATCCTCAAGTCATAATTAATCAATCCTACACTTTATTCTTTCAATTACCCAATATTTTTCATCACTTTTAAATCAAAATCAAGAATTTGCATGGTAAAAATTGAGGGTTTGGGTAGAATTAGGGAATTTTGTAAAAATCAAATCTTTACCTCGAATTGAGGTTGGATTTCAAAACTAATAGTATATTTGGGTTCGTGGGTGAATGGGTAAACGTAATTTGGTCCGAACCCCGAGTTTAGACCAAGCGGGCCCGGGGTCGGGTTTTCACTTTTTTTTAGAAAACTTAGAAAAAATTATATTTTTCAATAAAGTTAGTTCCTTTAATCTTAATTAATGATAGTGAGTTAATTATGATTAGATTCGAGCAAGTTAGAACAAGATTCTAAAGGAAAAGCTATAATTGAGATGTGAGTGGCCTGCAAAATTAAGGTAAGTGTTTGGTCTAACTTTGACTTGAGGGAATAGGAATCCCACTTGTTTGATATGTGAAATGCATAGGCGTGGTATATAGGTGAGGTGACGAGTATCTATGCACCACCCAATTTGCCTGTTAAGCATGATCTCTTTCTCGTTCCCAACATAATTGATTCTTGTCTTAATTGTTCTATATACATTATTGTTTCTATGACTACTTCGTCTTGTTATTTTATTGTCAGATATTATTGTGGTTATTTGGAAAGAGTATTGGTTGTTTTAGCTGGATTCCTTGTGGTACAAAACGGTTAAGTGGTTTGGCATTATTTTTACGAATTATATATATATATATATATATAATTCGTAAAAATAATGCCAAACCACTTAACCGTTTTGTACCACAAGGAATCCAGCTAAAACAACCAATACTCTTTCCAAATAACCACAATAATATCTGACAATAAAATAACNTCACTACTTCGTCGAGGTTAGGCTCGACACTTACTCAGTACATGGGGTCGGTTGTACTGATACTACACTCTGTGCTCTTTTGCACAGATCCAGGTACCGGCCAACAATAGAGATTTTTAGAGCAGCTATCTATTTTCTGGAGACACGAGGTATATCTGCCGGCGTTCGCAGATCCCGAGAGTCTTCTCTTAGTTTGTAGAGACTGTTTTATATTTTTTTCAAAACAGTTATATTATTTCTTTCAGCCCATTATTTGTAGTAATCTTAGAGGTTCGTGAATTGTGACACCAGACCCTGGGTAGTCTTAGAGTTAATTATATACTTACTTCGTGATTCGTTTATTTATTTATTATTTTATATTTGGAGTTATTCATTGGAAACCATTAGATTAAGTTTACTTTAAATTTATTTTATTATGTTTAAATGGATAATCAAAGGAAAATAGCTAATCAGACTCTAACATTGGCTTGCCTAGCAAGTGTGGTGTTAGCCGCCATCACGATCCCTAAAATTGAGAATTTGGATCGTGACATTTTTATTTTCTAAATAAAGGACTGGCATTCTCTAGAGGGAAAGAAGAACGAATTAAAATGAAAAAAAAAACCCAAGGCTAAGGACTCTTTCCAGATCGAACGAGAAAAAAAAATGAGCACAAAAGGTTAATATGTTCTTACTTGTTCATGGTGATGACTGTTGCTTGACGCCATTGATCCGATTGACAGAAAAGGAGAAATTGGTTTCTTCAATCCGTGTTACCCAAAGTCAAAGCACACAGTTGCAAGATATTTAGGTCCTAACAAAACAACCAATAACAAATATTGACAATAATGGGAATGAAATTTAGCAAATATAGCTATTAAAAAATTGCAGTTCATTTTTAAATAAAAGAAATATCACACCTTGAAATGGAATAATTCATCCACTACCTTTAACTCCACGTACTAAGAAGTTTCGAGCTTTCATATATATTACCGACTTCTCTCTTCTATAGTGAATTCAAGAGTTCGTTCAATTGAAAGACGTTTTTTTTGGGGAATTGTGTAACAACAAAATAAAAACTGAATGAAGATGGCAAATAAGAATTTATCACTATGATGCAAGATTATATACACCTTATAACCCATTAATTATCTACTTTTAACCTTTGACGTTTTGAGATACTTATCATTTTCATGCATCATTAGATAGCCATGAAGAGAGTGGTTATTCAGAAAAGACTTTTCATTCTGTAAATGAATTTGGCATATAGTTTCTATTGAATACGTTAAAACGCTTTAAATTTTATCAGTTTTGTATTAACAAAAAAAATGTTCTTTCCTAATTTAATTTTTATTGTTTGTTATCTTTATTTGAATGTACATTTACATCTTTGTACAAAAACGTTGCTGGATTAGTTTTTGATTGAAGGGCAAAAATATCATTCACTTTTTATATTCCCACTCATAATATAGCATGATTACTTTTGTCAATGAAGAAAATATAACTTGGGCTTAACTCAATATTCAAAACTAAGCTAATGAAGTGAGAATTGTTCATGATCATATCTACCCACGTCGAAGCCTAGACATAGAATATAACACGGTAGTCCAATACTGGGCAAATCAAGAATAAGATGTGTTGGCGCTAATTTTACGTAAAGAAAATGAATCTTGACCTAACTTAATCCCAAGAGCAACTTTATGAAGTAATTATTGCCTAAAAACATATGGAAGGATAATAATCTATTTATATCAACGAATGTAGGACACCTAATAATAGCATTTGGTTTCCTTATTAAAATTCACATAATTTATGTGGACTTTAATACCAGAAATCAAACATTGGATTAATAATATTGGTATAATATATGCAGAAATCTAAGTTTTAGCTTTTACAAGATAGAATGTGAACAAGTGGATTAGAGTATTTAAATAAGGGATTTTTTTTGTTTCTATACCATATAGGAAACTATATTACCAAATTTGTTCATGGTTTGGAAATTATCCGTCCTGTTAACAGTTTTTCTACAAAAAAGATACAATGCATTAAATACAGAATCTTAGTAACTATAATCTTTCTATTTAGGCGCTAAAATTAGGGAAGTAAATATTCTTCCAGATATTTCATTAAATAAGGAATCATTTTAGCATTAGAATTCCTTATTTAGGCGCGCTAATATTGGGGAATTAAAGATTCTTTCAGAAATTTCAAACGCAAATCACGCTGTATTAATTTTCGTCTCTTTCTATTCAATGTACCCAGTTTGTAAATATTTTGTAGATAAATTATAGATTATTTGTATTCTGATTATAGATGCTTTGTTTTTTGTTTTCACAAATAAAAAACGATTAAAACTTCTACAAATATTCTGCAAAAAATACAATTATGTCGAAAATCCCAATTAAACTACAATCGAATGAGAATTGGGATATTAAAATTCAATGCACCTAGTTTGTAGATATTTTGTAGATAAATTGTAGATTATTTGTATTCTGATTGTAGATGCTTTGTTTTATGTTTTCACAAATCAAAAACGACTAAAACTTCTACGAATCTTCTGCAAAAAATGCAATTATGTCAAAAATCCCAATTATGCTACAATTAAACTACGATCTATGTTGACTACAAAATTTTCTCTTCGTCTACAAAATTTCTACAAAAAAACTACAAATAAAATACAAATCAGTTTTAGTATTGTATAAAAGTTGTATTGTTTTTAAGGGTATCTACAAAATTACTATGTTTATACTACAATTAAACAACAATCTATGTTGAAAAAAAATGTTGACTACAAAATTTTCTCTTCATCTACAAAATTTCTACAAATAAACTACAAATCAGTTTAAGTCTTCCGCTTGGGAACCGCGTTGATTGTGTTCTTCTTGTCGTTATTGTAGATGGGTGGAGCACGACCCAATGGAAATTGTGGAGAGCGTGAGGATTTGTATGGCAAAGGCTCTTGATAAGGCTACTACTGATGGCCACAACGTGGATAGTGGACTCAAAGCTATTGGGCTTACAAATCAGAGAGAGACCATTGTTGTAGGAGCAAATCCACTGGCCATCCTCTTTATTAGTTGTGTTTGAGCAAATCAGATTTAGTTGTGTTTGAGGCTGTTTTTTAACTGGAGTTTAGGTGGTTTCGATGGCTAACGATTTGATGAGGTGCTGGGTGTTCAAAGGAGGGGGGGGGGGGGGGGGAGGTGACGTTGAGCAGCAGCTCTCTTTTCCGGCGAGTAAGGAATGGAGAAGAGGAAGAAAGGGGAGAAAAAAAACGGCGCTGGTCTTAGGAACTAAGGGGAGAGGGAAACGTGGGATATATGGACACCTTTAATTAAAGAGTAAAAAACTGCCATTAATTATACCCCTAAATAATTTATGGTATATAATTGGTAATTTGGTATACTAAGTGTAATTAAGTCAAACCTTAAACATTGAGGGTAATAAGGTTTCCTATGTGGCACAGGAATGTAAAAATTCCTTTAAATAAAGGTAAAATGCTCTTAAAATGGCAGTCGTTGCATAATAATCCTCGTATTATTTTTTATTGTATAACAAATTCACGCATTATTATATAGTGTGTTATGATCTCTACATTATTATATATTGTACAAACAATCGATGTGTTATAATTAAGGGCGGATGTAGAGTACTGGTACCGGGTTCATCTAGACCCATTATGAGTAAAAGTTCACTAAAATTGTAATAAATAATAGATATGAACCCATAACTTTTAAGGTTTCAATATAGAACCGTAAAAGTTAAACCCATAAAACTTACATCCTAGATCCTCCTCTGGTTGTAATCCTCACATAACTAACCTGTAAACTAAATGATGTCGATTCTATCAGTAACTATGGATCAAGTTAAAACTTTTCACGCATGCACCAAATTAGTAACGTCCCAAGTTGTTGTTTTAAGAGTTATAGTCCTGATCCCCTATTTACTGCTTCTCCCGTATATTTTTCTTCTTATAATACTTGTCGGGAGGTTTTTTTTGTGGGTTCGGAGTGATTTGTGACACTTACTCCCTAAAACGGAAGCTTAAGTTCTATGATTTTGATCGTAGTTGGAACTGTACGAAGACGACTCCGGAATGGTGTTTCGTTGGTCCTGTTAGCTCTGTTGGGTTATTTTGGACTTAGGAGCGTGTCCGGATTGTGTTTTGGAGGTTTGTAACTAAATTAGACTTGAAGTGGCGAAAGTTGAATTTTTGGGAAGTTTGACCGGAAGTAGACTTTTTGATATCGGGGTTGGATTCTGATTCCAAAAGTTGTAGTAGGTCTTTTATGTTGAATATGACTTGTATGCAATATTTGGGGTCAATCGGGCGTGGTTTTATAAGTTTTGGCATCGGTTGTAGAAGTTTGAAGTTTCAAGTTCATTATTTTTGGATTGGAGGGTGATTTGTGTTTTTGTTGTTGTTTGATATGTTTTGAGGGCTCGACTAAGTTCCTATTGTGTTTTAGGACTTATAGGTATGTTTGGTTGAGGTCCTGGGAGCCTCGGGTTGATTTCGGATTGTTAACGAATCTCTTTGGACTTGTGAGAAATTGTAGGTTTTCTGATGTCTCCAGTTCTGGGTTCCTTCTTCGCGTTCGCGAAGAGGAGTTGAAGGTAGGAGGAGAATTTTTTGCGTCACGAAGTGGGGGTCGCATTCGTGAAGGCTTGTTCGTATCACGAACGCGTGAAGGGGCATCGTGTTCGCGTAGATGAAGTAGAGCAGCTAGGACACCAAGGCTTTGTTCTACGCGTACGTAGAGTGGAGATCACCTTTGCGAAGCAGAAGGCAGTGGAAGTCATTGCGTTCGCGAAATGCCACTTGTGTTCGTGAAGGAAGGATTCTGGTTAGTGATTAATTGTTCAACGCGAAGAAGGAAATACATGGGCACTCTATAATATTTCAAAACAAGGGGTTAGCCATTTTTTATCAAAACTTGAGATACAAAGCTCAGAATTGGACACAATTTTGGGGATTTTCAGATAATGTTATTGGGTAATGAATTCTTTACTCATTTTTTATTATATTCCCTTAATCTACAGTTGATTCCATCTTTTAATTTCGGATTTGTGTTGAAAAATTAGGGGGAAATGGGAATAGTTCTTCAACCGATTTTTTGCGTTTCGATTAGAATTTTGATATCGGATTCGGATAATTTTTGTACCAGTGAACTCGTGAGTGAATGGGTGTTAATATTTTATAACTTTTACCCGATTCCAAGACATTAGCCTGGCTCAAAATTTTGGGGTGATGTTATAATTTCTTGCTTAAGACTTGATTTCATTAATTAGATTGGTTTCTTTTAGTTATATTTATTATATATAATTGCTTTTGGCTAGATTTGGGCAATTTGGAGTAGGAAAATCATGAAAAAGGCATTGTTACTGATTGATTGAGCTTGATTTGAGGTAAGTGGCTTGCCTAACCTTGTGCGGGAGAAATCTCCTTAGGATTTGGTACTGTTGTGATATGTGAGTGCCGTGTACGTGAGGTGACAAGTGCATTTTCACGACCCCAAAACCAACCCAGTCGTAATGGCACCTATCGTGGTACTAGGAAAGCCGACACACTAAAAAAACTAATCAACATTTCAATTCTTAAGATGAAATCAAGCTATTTAACAATAAACCTTCAAAAAAAGTAATTAGATCAAAGCAACAGTGCGGAAAGAAAGCCCGACATCGGGATGTCACTAGTCATGAGCATCTACAAAGGACCATATGATAACACTAAGACATATACCAATTGGGAAGCAACTAGTAATAATCTATATGAAGAGAGGAGGGAGAAGAGCAGGGCGGCGATCGCCGTGCAACTACCTTACTAACTCAAACAGATCCGTGACAGATGAAAACAACACTCACTAGCATGTCCAACAATCCCTGGATCTGCACAAAAGGTGCAAGGAATAATGCGAGTTCGCCAACTTAGTAAGTAATAAAAGTAAATGAAGACTGAGCAGCAATGACAAGCATTTAAAACATATACAGTTCATATCACGAGATCTTAGTAGAATACAATAGGCATTTAAATCAGTATATGAATCAAATCATCTCGTTTAAAATCTGGTTTTCGGTAGAAATCATTTGAAGATGTGAAAAATCCATTCAAAACATCTTTCAGCAGTTTTCAAACAAAGTGATGAAACGGTGAGTAAAATTATGAAATCATACTCGGCCCTTCGGGGAAAAACTCACTCGTATACAGCCCCTCGGGCATACCTCACAATCACTCGTAAACAGTCCTTCGGGCACAACATGAATCAAGAACAGCCCCTCGGAAAAAATATCATATCGCTCAGGGTGCCAGCAATCACTGGGGTACAGAATCCGGAGGGGCTCATACAGCCCATGTGCTATAACAATCCATCTCGTTGTATAATCGATCAGACCATCAGCCTCTCATATATCATAAATCAATACAACATCAAGCCACCTTGTGGCATAAATCAATCAGGCCCTTGGCCTCACTTAATTATGAATTCCCCCCCCCCCCCCCCCCCCCCCCCCCCCCCCCCCCCTCCCCCCGGTCCCACGTCTTGAAATCCGACAAAAGTCACAAAACTATAAAGCTCTTTCACTCACGAGTCTGTACATACCAAGTTCATCAAAATCCAACCTCAATTGGTCCCCCAAATCCTCAATTTAAACTCTCAAATTTCCAAGCCCTAACCCCTCAATTTCATCCCTATTTTATTTTAATTACATGAAACAACAACTTAAAATCACCATAATCATGAGTATTGAGTTCAAGTAGCTTACCTCCACGAAAACCCCCTTGATTCACTCTTCAAAACCCTTCAAAAAGCTCCAAGTCCGAACATGAATGGTGGAAAATAACCCAAATTTCGCGAAGTCTCCAATTTATAGGTTCTGCTACGCTAAACCACACCTACGATCCCATTCCCACATCTATGGGACCGTTCCTACGAAAACATTACCGCTTCTGTAGAATTTCATTAAAATGCCCACTTCTGTTTCTGCGGTATTCTGACCGCATATGCGGTCATTGCAGATGCGGGGACCAAGCCGCACCTACGAGGCCATCTGTGCACCTTCATCTTATACCAGCTTCTGCGGCCCTCGCACCTGTGTTTCCAACAGGTGCGGTTAAGACAGAATCAGCAGCTTTAGCTGCATTACCAAATTTCTAAACTCTCCGATAACCATCTGATATAATCCCGAGCCCCTCGGGGCCTTAACCAAATATACCAACACCTCATATATTTCCACACGAACTTAGTCGAACCCTCAGATCACTCAAAACGACATCAAACACCAAATTATCCCGAAATTCAAGCCTAAGGATTTCAAAATTCCGGTGTGTTATACTGTTATCTTGTTGTGTTTTCCTTTTTCTTAAATTCCAGTCTCTTATTATATTGATACATTCTCCTGCTTTATTTATTATATACCAGTGGGCCCTGAGCTAAACTCTTCACTACTCGACCGAGGTTAGGCTTGGCACTACTGGGTACCGTTGTGGATCCAGAGACTTCTTATCAGCCACGTCATCAGTGAGCAGTGACGGCTTGGAGACTTCAAGGTATTTCTGCCGTGTTCGCAGACCTCGTAGTCCACCTCTATTCTCTCCTATGTGATTTACCTTCCGTACTTCTTTTTTTAGACTCTGGTATATAGAGATACTAGTTTCCTTCTGTAGCTTGTGACTTATGATGTTCAGGGTTTTAGGAATACTGTGTATTACTAGAGTGTTGTTTATTGTACATGCCGAGTGACATTGTTACTAGTTATTTGGTTATCTGCTATAGTTAGTTGTTAAGTTTTACTTCTATTTTTGTTATTTTCGCAATTTGTTACGCTTACCTAGTCGTAGAGAATATGTGCCGTCACGACGTTTTACGGAGGGAGTTTAGGGTCGTGACAAAATCATATATGCTATTGACATTCTTTTGTGAAAGACGTTACTAGTTTCCCTCACAAGTTTGGTTCAATTATTTTTTCTTGATCTCTTGATTTTGATGACTTTGCACTTTTTTCAGTATTTTGAGTAACACATTAATTACGATATTGTTGAGTTTTTAAAACTACTGATTGATTTTTTTTCTTTTGCTTTGATAGATGTCGCTGATAATCAGTTCTCATTCTATTGAATTAGCTGATGATAAGCTCGAAACGTAGTAGTACTATTTTTATTAGGCTGAATACATCCATAAATATTGAAATTCGGTACGATATTTTATTTAGATGATTAACCTTAGCTGTCATTTTTTATTCCCAACTTTCACTTATTGAAATTCAACTTATCGGATTTGTGTCTATTAAATCATTAATGCTGGCATGGCCGATTGCGGCATTTCATACCTGAAATGAGCCTATAAAATAACTTTGGGGCTTTTGTACCTATACTTTTTTTGAGTCACGTTTTAATTTATATTTGTTTTGCAAAAAAATTGCAAGCGTACCCACTTTTCGCCATAAACTTCAGGCATACGGGTCTGAAGTAGCAAAGGCAATCACACATAACTTCAGCATTCTAGGCGTTTTCAAAAATTTCAGCAGAAGTGCTGAAGTTATTTAGTTCAATTGTAAAAACTTCAGCACTAAATAAGCTGAAGTTTTATCCTGGATTAATTAGTTTTGTCATAAAGCTTTTTCAATAACTTCAGCAGAAGATGCTGAAGTTATTTAGTTCATTTATAAAACTTCTGCACTAAATAAGCTGAAATTTTGTCTTGGATTAATTAGTTTTGTCATAAAGCTTTTTCAAAAACTTCAGTAGAAGATGCTGAAGTTATTTAGTTTATTTTCAAAAACTTCAGCAGAAGATGCTGAAGTTAATTAGTTCGTTTTCAAAAATTTCAGCAGAAGATGTTGAAGTTATTAAGTTCATTTGTAAAAACTTCAGCACTAGATAAGCTGAAGTTTTGTGCTGGATTCATTAGTTTTGCAATAAAGATTTTTCAAAAACTTCAGCAGAAGATGCTGAAGTTATTTAGTTCATTCATAAAAAAAAATCTTCAGCACTTAATAAGCTGAAGTATTGTGCAGGTATCAAGAAGGCGGCGCCTGAAGTTTTTAAAAGTTAGGATATAAGTTAAATCATTTTAAAAATATGAGTATAGCGCAATTTTTACAATAACTTTAGACGGTTAGACCCATAACCTTTGACAGTTTTCCGAGTTTCTTCTCAACCTCTTAGTCGACTCTAACTTTCAATTTCTCCCATGGCAAATAGCTCTCAAAAATAAAGAAAAAAAGAGAGGAAAAAATGTAGTGGCTAACAAAATATTGCTGTTTTGATTTTTTGAAAATGGAGAGGAAGCAATGGTTTGGAAAATTGAGCAATTTTCCTCTTATTACAGTCCAAAAAAAGTTTCATATTCTGCATGATGTATACATTGCTAGCATAATTTGTGGATCGCTCCAATAAATTTAGTTTTTTTTCTTTCATAAATCATGGCATGTCTTGCCCTCTTAAGAAAAATGGGGCGAGGGGAAAATATTAGAGATGAAAATTAGAGTTACTCTATACTTTTTACAATATGTTATGATTCTTTTTTACTTTAGTTTGATGGATATGTTGGATAATGGCGGAAGAATTCTTGCTTGGGACCTGGTCTCTCGTCCAACATTTGGATGATTTTAGCATAGTTGTCAGGTGCGCACATAATAGCCCGCACTATAAAGCTATCGAAAAAAGGGTCCAACGGCTGTAGAAATATAACTTGCGGTTAATGTGTTTCTCAAATGAAACCCATTAGGGTAAAAACTTACCCGCACCGGATGTATACACCCAATTTTGTTAGGTTAGCCGTAAACAACAAATTAAAGTTGTGTACGGTCGAATTCATGAGGTCCGATTTCGAAGTACCTTATTATCTCAAGCTCGAGTTCGGCCTATCCGAAGTGAGGGTCGAGCCCGACTCGAAGACGCATGCCTCGAAGGAGCAAAATTGAAGGCTCGACACGACCTACCTCGAAGGCAGTACAATTTCGATGACACTTAAGAAAGAGCAAGAATCTCTCATGGACACGTGGTTCAAGGCGTAAATTGTGAGATAAGATTTGTACGAAATAGTACAAATCCGTACTAGGCCGTTATATAACTGTACCATTAATATTCTTTGTCATAATTAGAAATGTATCATATTAGGGTTTTCCCCTCCTATATAAAGGGTACCCCAATCATTTGTAAACATACACAATTCACTACAATAGAACATTCTACTATGCTTTTCTCGTTTACTGTGCTCTACAATTGTTCTTCAGCTTTATTGCTCTTAGTTTACTGTTCATACTTTATTACTATTAACTAACCTCGAGACCCCCGAGGCTATGCAACTCGAGGTCCCTATTCCTTGGACAACACTGGTTTGGTTTATCATTTCTTCTCATTTATACTTATATTTCTTGCATATTTACTAGTATTGGAATAAATCACATATTTTTAGAACCACAAATCAATTATAATTGATACCACTATTTTCGAGATAAATAGTTTGGCGCCCACCGTGGGGCTAAAGATAATAGTGATTATTTTAGTGCTAGTTTTCTGATAACACACGTCATTCTTCACACTTTTTCTTGTCCAAGATTCTTTGATTTCAGGATTAAAGTATGTCTAACTCAGCAAACACACCAGTACATGGAAACGACGACATCAGATTCAATGGAGAAAATAGTGCAACAATTTCAGGGGCCGGTGTGCCACCGCTCAACCCTGGGGTAGCACCAGCGCCTAACCCCGTTGACGTAGGCTCACACATTGCTTTGCATGTCGATTTGGGCACTGATATTGAAGGAAGTGTACGCGGAGAGGACCAACCTGACGCACAAAGGACACAGGCTCGAGAAGAAAGAGAAGTCAGTCTACAAGTAATTTTTGAAATGTTGCAAGCACAACAAGTTGCTATTGCTCAGTTGCAGAGTCAGCAAAAGTGTCCAAGCGGAGCAGGACTAGAAACGGCTCCTCGAGTTGAGCCAATCCCTAAAAGATTTAGAAACAATGGGTCGGGAACTGACCCCACCATTATGAAAATGCATGAGGAACTCACCAAGAGGATCGAGTCAGGAGAAAAAAGGATTGAGGACAACGACAAGAAGGTAGAAACCTACAACTCGAGGGTCGACCAGATACCTGGAGCACCTCCAGCTTTGAAAGGACTAGATTCAAAGAAGTTTGTACAAAAACCATTCCCACCGAGTGCGGCTCCAAAGCTCATTCCGAAGAAGTTTCGGATGCCAGACATCCCGAAGTACAACGGAACCACTGACCCCAACGACCACATCACCACATACACTTGTGGTATAAAGGGGAATTACTTGAAGGACGACGAGATCGAGTCAGTTCTATTGAAGAAATTTGGGGAAAATTTGTCAAAGGGGTCCATGATGTGGTACCATAATCTGCCCTCGAACTCTATTGACTCGTTTGCCATGTTGGCAGACTCATTTGTAAAGGCACATGCCGGTGCTATAAAAGTTGCAACAAGAAAGCCAGATGTGTTCAAAATCAAGCAAAGGGAGAACGATATGTTGAGGAAGTTTGTATCCCGTTTCCAGTTGGAACGAATGGAGTTACCATCAGTCTCCGATAACTGGGATATACAAGCCTTCACTCAGGGGGTAAATGAACGAAATTCGATAGCTTCGAGGCAGCTGAAGCAGAACTTGATCGAGTATCCCGCCGTAACTTGGGAGGATATGCAGAACATGTACTAGTCAAATATTAGGGTCGAGGACAACCAGTTGGGAGATCCCTCGGGCTTAGTTTATCCAAGTAGGCCACTAGAAAAGGAATCAAGAAATGCAGACAGTGAGCCGAGGATGAACAAGGAAAGATATTAGCCATACATCGAAGATAGAAGGAACACTTCGAGGCACAACATACCTCGAAATGATTGAAGCGCGGATCGAGGTCAGAATTCCCGGGGACTCATGAATAAGACCGGGTTTGATAGGCACTCGGGACCAGTAGCGGCACCCCAATTATAAGAATACAACTTCAGCAATGATGCATCAGACATAGTATCAGCCATCGGCAAGATTAGATACACTAGATGGCCCAATCCCATACGGAACGATCCTTCCCAGAGGAACCGCAACTTAATGTGCAAGTATCATGGTACTCATGGTCATAGGACCGAGGACTACATGCAGCTTAGAGAAGAGGTAGCCCGATTGTTTAACGAGGGTCACCTTCGAGAGTTTCTCAGCGACTGGGCGAAGAACCATTTTTGAGAGAGAGAGGCAAAAAGGAAGAATGAACCGCAAGATCACCAACATGTCATTCACATGATCATCGGAGGAGTTGACGTCCCACAAGGACCCGTATTCAAACATACCAAAGTGTCCATTACAAGGGAGAAGCGGACTTGGGAGTACATGACCGAGGACACTCTTACATACAACAAGGAAGACATCGAGGCCTTATCTCAGCCTCACAATAATGCACTGGTAATTTCTATCATTTTAAATAAAGTTCAAGTTAAACGTGTTCTCGTGGATCCAGGTAGCTCAGCAAATATACGAGATCAAGGGTCGTGGAGAACCTCGGGCTACTCAACCAAATCATACCCGCCTCTCGATTCCTAAATGGATTCAACATGGCGAGTGAAACAATGAAGGGAGAAATCATCCCCCTGGTGAACATGGACGGAACCATACAAGACACCAAGTTTCATGTCATCGAAGGTGACATGAGATGTAATGCCTTACTTAGAAGGCCATGGATCCACAACATGAGGGCAGTGCCATCAACCCTTCATCAAATGATGAAGTTCCCAACAAAGGATGGCATGAAAACAATATATGGAGAGCAGCATGCAGCTAAAGAGATGTTCGCAGTGCACAACTTGGCACCAGTGTCAATACCATCCACCTCGGAGAAGTCAAAGGACAATCAGGTATCCAAATAGAAATCACATCCCATACCCTCAGTTGTGCTCAAGGGACAGGTGACCGATGAACAGGTGGTTGAGGACGATGAAGAAGATTTCCACACCCCTCGAGCCTTCATTGCTCCCGAGGAATCGGATGCTACGAAGTCCACGGTCGAAGAACTCGAGTAGGACATATTGATCGAGCATCTTACAAAATGAAAGGTACACCTGGGAACGGGATTAACCCCCAAACTCAGGAAAAAACTCATTCAATTGATTATTGATGAAATTGATTGCTTCGCTTGGTCCCACTTAGATATGACAGGGATCCCACCGGAGATAACCACCCATCGACTAAGTGTCTACCCCAGGTTTAAACCGCTGAAGCAAAAAAGGAGACCTCAGTACAAGGTAAATCATGCATTCATCAAAGATAAGGTAACCAAACTTCTCAAAATAGGATCCATTAGGGAAGTAAAATACCCAGAATGACTAGCTAACATAGTAGTAGTCCCCAAAAAAGGGAATAAACTTAGAATGTATGTAGACTGCAAATATTTGAATAATGAATGCCCTAAAGATTCTTTCCCATTGCCCAACATCGATCGTTTGATCAATGCTACGTCCGGCCATAAGATCCTTACTTTTCTCGACGCCTACTCCGGGTACAATCAAATTCAAATGAACCCGAAGGACCAGGAAAAGACTTCGTTTATCACAAAGTATGGTACATATTGCTATAATGTAATGCCCTTCGGGCTAAAAAATGCAGGAGCTACATATCAACGCCTAGTTAATAAGATGTTCGAACATCAAGTAGGCAAATCTATGGAAGTTTATATTGATGACATGCTAGTTAAGTCCCTGAGCGTAGAGGACCATTTTGACTCATTTGCAGGCAGCGTTTGATATCCTAAGAAAGTACAACATGAAACTCAACTCCGAGAAGTATGCTTTCGGAGTCGGCTCGGGCAAGTTCTTAGGTTTCATGGTGTCGAATAGGGGGATCGAGATCAACCCCAATAAAATCAAAGCCATCAAGGAAATCACCGTCGTAAACAATGTGAAATTCGTACAACGGCTAACCAGAAGGATAACTTCCCTAGGTCGGTTTATCTCGAGGTCCTCAAATTGGATCCCTCATTTATTCTCCCTACTCAAAAAGTAAAACAACTTTGCATGGACTTCAGATTGTTAACAAGGCTTGGAAGAATTAAAACGGTATCTCTCGATCCCACCCTTGCTTCACACACCGAAGGAGGATGAAACACTCTATTTATATTTAGCCGTGTTCGAGTTAACGGTAAGTGCCGTGTTGGTTCGAGAAGAGAAAGGTATGCAATTTCCTGTCTATCATGTAAGTTGGACCCTAGGAGATGCTGAAACCAGGTACCCGCATTTAGAAAAATTAGCTCTTGCATTAGTAAGTGCATCTAGGAAGTTGAAGCCATATTTTTAATGTCATCCTATATGCGTATTAACTACATATCCACTTCGAAACATTCTGCATAAGCCCAAATTATCGGGTCGATTGGCCAAATGGGCCATCGAACTCGCAGGGTATGATATTGAATATCAACCCCAAAAGGATATCAAGTCTCAAATTTTGGCAGACTTCGTGGCCGACTTTATGCCTGCCCTCGTTCCCGAAGTAGAAAAGGAACTCTTGCAAAAAAGGGGCACATCATCGGGGGTATGGACTCTCTTCACAGACGGTGCCTTGAATGTGAAAGGATCCGGGTACGGTATAGTTCTAAAACCGCCTACGGGAAGCATCATTAGAGAATATATAAAAACTTCAAAATTGACTAAAAATGAGGCCGAGTATGAGCCTGTGATTGCAGGTCTCGAACTAGACAAAAGCCTGGGAGCATAGGTTATCGAGGCAAAGTACGACTCTCTTTTGGTAGTAAACCAAGTAAACGGAAGCTTCGAGGTTTGAGAAGATAAAATGCAGAGATACTTAGACAAACTTCAAGTGATGTTTCATCGCTTCAAAGAGTGGACATTGGTCATGTACCTCGAGAACAAAATAGCAAGGCCGATGCACTTGCAAATTTGGAGTCATCGGTCGAAGAAGATGATATTGTCCGGGGACTGTTGTCCAACTATCGAGGTCAGTGATCGAAGAAGTTTATTGGTAAAAAAGAGCTTCACACATGTAATAATTGAGATGTCTCATCAATCTATATGGAACAATGAGAACATGACAACTGGACGAGACTTTATGAAGAGGTACGAAATAAAGAGGCACGGAACAACATATTCATGGGGTAACCAGATACAGGAATCTCAACCTAATCGAGAAGATGAAGAGACACGTGTTTAACCAAAAAATGAATTCTTCTGACTAAAGCTTAATTTAGGATAAACTCGGGTTACTGATAATCGAATTAGTAAGATAAAGAATAAATCGCAATAATTTGAGAGCAAAAGAATAAAATAGCTTAATATTCCCCCAATCAGATGATCCCATTTGCTACATTTTTAATCCCTTTTATAGGGATGTTCTCCTAGTACAACATTTGTATTTCTGTCATAATAGCCTATTTAATGCTTAATTATTGCATTTATGAGGCGTTACAATGATAAATAGTAACTGTTATTTTAGGAGTTACATAACGTACAAGACATTGATTGCTGATCTTTGAATCGGCCCATTATTGCGTCCGGATTCGTCGTGACCGTGCCTCTTCTTCTTTGATGATCTTTCCGCGGCTAATTCCTTGTATTGACCGTACCTTTTTATCCCGTGTCCACGTGTGATGTTTTACTTAGTCCACCTGGTTGGCTGAGTCATCCAAAATTTGTACACGTAGGAGGCTATATTTTTTACTAATACAACACGGTCACAATGAATGAGGGAAATATACAGGGCAAATTCAGAGATCTTCCATTAATGAGACAAACGTTACATAACCTTCACGCGACAGTTACGGTTAATCATGGTAAAGCTACACTAATGCCATTATAAGTCATTAATGCTCAATCACTGAAAAGGGTAGACGTTATATTAAGAAATTCCCTATATAAGGGAGATAAACATAACTTGTAAAGACACGTTCGAACCGCTATTGCAATATACTGACTTTTTACGCATCTTACTGCTTTCTATTTACAAGTTTATTTGCAATTATTAGTATATCCTTTTGGTTATCAGAAACCCGTGTTCTTCCTAAATTAGCTTTGGCAGAGAATCTAATTCTTTGGTTAAATAAATTGGTTCTGCTACCGGGAATCTGATAATCTTTGTTCCTTCTGAAATAACATTCTATGAATTATGTCAAACGCCAACGACAACAACCAACAATTGGTTGGAATCCCAGTTCCATCGCCTTCAGGATCCCCACGAGGATCAAGGGAACAATCCCCAGAAATATCAGCGACACAAAACAATAATCTCAATGGAAATGAACAAGCAGTAGAACAGGATACTATGAAACAAATGGTTGGTAAGTATGTGACTCAACCCTTACAAGCTTTCATGAGGGGACTACCAGCTGCATCACCAACACCTCCTCTTAACAACACTGTAACTGTGGAAAATCCAAAATCCGGGTTAGCAAACTCTGGGAGTGGAGGCACTCCAGATGAGTCCCTCGAAGCAAGACCAGGTATGTCCAATAATCTAGAAATACAATCTCTATTACTAACTCTGCAGAAATAGGTGAAGGAACAAAACGATTGAATCAAGAAAATTCCTGGAGTACCACATGTTATCAAAGGCATTGACGTTGATATATATTCTCAACAACCTTGGAAGCCAAGTGCAGCACCCTTGCCTATTCCCAAAAAATTCAAAATGCCTGACATTCCCAAGTATGATGGGACAACTGATCCACGTGATCATGTGACTGCTTTTACCACCGGAGTAAAAGGCAACGACCTATACAAACAAGAAATTGAGTCAGTCCTAATCAAGAATTTCGAAGAAACACTCACCAAGGGAGCATTAACCTGGTATTCTCTTTTACCTGAAAATTCTATTGACTCTTTTGCTGAGCTTGCATATTATTTTATAGAAGTGCATTCCAATGCGCAAAAAGTCAAAAAAAGAATGGAAGACATATTTAAAATAAAACAAGGAGATGCGGAATTGCTTCGAGAATTTGTAGACAGGTTTCAACGGGAAAGAATGTTGCTACCAAGGGTACCTGACAATTGGGCAGCCATGGCATTTACAAGCAATCTAAATGATAAAAGCTTAGAAGCCACGCGGAGACTCAAGGAAAGCTTGAGGGAATTCCCAGCTATGATGTGGAACGAGTTTTATAACAGGTACAACACTAAGCTACGAATAGAAGAAGACATCATTGCTCAATCAAAAACTGAAGATCGAACCAACTCTAGACGCTCCGAACCAGAAAGGAGAACAAGTAAGAACATGTATGACCCTTAAATGGGACCTTCGGTATGAGAAACTCGTCCCAGGTTCAAAAATACACGGTCAGAATATAAACCATCAAATAGAGATACGAGCTCATCCTCATCAAGATCCTGAAAGGATCGGGATGAACGAAGAAGAGGTAATACAAGAATTGGAGACTATAGATTCAATGTAAGTACTTTTGAATTAATTTCAGTACTAAGAAATATGGGTGATAAGGTTCGATGGCCCAAAGAAATGAGGTCAAACCCAAATAAAAGAATCCAGACTTCTGGTGTGAATTCCATAATGATCATGGACATAGAACATAAAATTGCAGATTTTTGCAAGGTGAGGTAGAACAATTATTAAAACAAGGCTATCTATCAGAGTTGTTTTGTGAAAAAGGTAAGAAGGAATATATGAAGAACAGGAAGGAGCCCCCAAAACCACCATCTCCAAAAAGAACCGTGAACGTGATACATGGAGGAGAGGAGGTGAACGGAGTCGTCTGCAAAAGAGCAATGAAATTCACGATTACACATGGGAAGCGGATTCGTGAAGACGTGGAAGCAGACAATATATCATTTCGACGATGCAGATATCAACAGATCAATGCTTCCACACAACGACACATTGGTAATATCCCTACTTATACATGACACTAACGTAAAAAGAGTATTAATTGATCCAGATAGCTCAGTCAAGACTAAATTGTCGAGAGTTGTGGAGGAGATGCTAATGGAGGATCTAGTAATCCCAAAACCACGAGACTTATCTGGGTTTGAAAATTCCACGATCATAACAAAATGGGAAATTGAGCTCAGTTCCTATGTAGAATGAGTAATAAAAAATACTAGATTCCAAGTCATTGATACAGATATGGCCTACAACGTAATCATGGGGAGACCATGGATCCATGACATGAAAGCAATACCATCTACCTTACATCAGGTAATAAAATTCCTTTCCAAATGAAAATTCAACATATTCGAGGTTATCAACAAACCTCGAGGAGTATAAATTTCGTAACATACTCTAACAAAAAAGAAGAAGCGGAAAAATCAAAGGACGAGGTAATCACCCAAACAGGTATGGAAACAATTGTTGTTCAAACAGGTGCAGAAACAACTGTTGATCAAACAGGTATGGAAGAAAATGCTATCCAAACAGGTACGGAGGAATATAGCCACGAGAAGGTGAATCAAGTCACCACGGAAGAAGAATTAAAACATACCGACATGGATTCCAGACCTGACGTCATTTAGGAACCAGAAGAGGAAGAACATATCAAAACAACTATGGAGGAACTAGAAGTTGTTCCATTGTTCGAACAAAAGCCCAAACAAAAAGTTCACGTAGGCACGAGGCTAAGCCCAGCAGACGAGGTAAGTTAATTGAATATTTAAAGGCTAACACGGATTGCTTTGCTTGGTCCCATTCAGACATGACAGGTATTCCTCCAGAAGTGATGACTTATAAACAAAATGAAGATCCATCCTTCATGCCTGTCAAGCAAAAGAAAAGAAAACAAGGACCATTCAAGAATCAAGTGATCGACGAATAGGTACAGAAACTCTTGAAAATTGGTTCAATTCGTGAGTTAAAATATCCTAATTGGTTAGCCAATACAGTAGTGGTGCCTAAAAAGAATGGTAAATGGAGAGTATGCCTAGATTACACAGATTTAAATAAAGCATTCCCTAAAGACTCATTTCCATTACCACACATAGATCAAATGATTGATGCCACTACAGGTCATGAATTGTTAAGCTTTCTAGATGCGTACTCTGGTTATAATCAGATAAAAATGGATCCCTCAGACGAGGAAAAAACTTCCTTTATTACAAACATGGGGACTTATTGTTACAAAGTCAAGCCTTTTTGCCTAAAAAATGCTGGAGCCACGTATCAGAGGTTGGTGACCAAGATGTTCCAGGAACATCTAGGGAAAACAATGGAGTTATACGTTGATGACATGCTGGTGAAATCAACTCAAGCGAAAGATCATTTCCAGCATCTTTCAATTACCTTCGAAATCCTACGCAGGTATAATATGAAACTGAATCTAGAAAAATGAGCATTTGGCGTGGAATCATGTAAGTTTTTGGGCTTCCTTGTATCAAATAGAGAAATAGAAGTAAATCCTGCTCAAATTAAAGCTATTGATGAAATACCCAATATACTTACTAGTAAAAAGGAAGTTGAATGATTAACAGGAAGAACTGCAGCCTTAGGACGATTTATCTCCAGGTCCTCAGAGAAAAGTTTTAAATTTTTCTCAGTCCTTAAAAAGCAGAATGAGTTCGAATGGACTGAAGAATATCAACATGCTCTCAAATATTTGAAGACCTATTTATAAAAATCCTCGTTGCTGTCTAAGCCAAAAGAGGGGGAGAGGCTGTATGTCTATCTTGCCGTTGTAGAAATCTCCGTAAGTGCAGTACTGGTAAGAGAAGACAAAGGTAAACAATATCCAATTTATTATGTAAGCAAGTGTTTATTAGATGCTGAAACTAGATATCCACATCTAGAAATATTAGCCTTAGCTTTAATAATGGCAGCTAGAAAATTAAGACCATATTTTCAATGCCATCCAATCACTGTTGTGACCTCATACCCATTGAGAAATATTCTACATAAACAAGAATTATCAGGAAGATTAGCTAAATGAGCAATTGAATTAAGCGAGCATGACATAATATATCAGCCTAGGACTGTTATAAAGTCTCAAATTTTAGATGATTTCGTTGCCGATTTTAATACTAGCATAATCCCTGAGGCGGAAAAAGAGTTGCAACTCTTTAACGGGGCTAATCCAGGAATATGGACCCTATTTACTAATGGCTCTTCTAATGTAAAATGAGTCGGCTTGGGAGTTGTTTTAATATCACCTACGGGTGAAAAGATACGACAAGCTATTAAACGTTATCCCATAACTAATAATGAAGCAAAGTATGAAGTTGTCATTGCAGGGCTTGAACTGGCACGAGAACTCTCAATCAAGCAAATCGTGATTAAAAGTGACTCTCAACTAGTGGTGAACCCGATGTAGGGGACTTACACCGCTAAAGAGACCCGGATGCAACAATATCTGGAAAAGGCATGAGACCTAGTAAGACAATTCCAGTCATGGAAAATTATGCAAATACCCAGGAAGGAAAATGCAGAAGCGGATGCATTAGCTAACCTCGCAGCAGTTGCAAAAGTGTCAAATAAAGACAATGCAATTGTCATTCACCTATTTCATCCAGTAATCGACCAAGATAAAAGTGAGGTAACATTCAACCATTTGACCTGGGATTGGAGAAACGAAATTTTAAACTTTTTGCAAAATGGCACCGTACCCGAGGATAAGAAAGCAGCTCAAGCGCTTCGCTGAAAAGTTGCACGGTACTGCCTCATTCGTGACATATTATACCACAAAATGTTTGGAGGTCCCTTAGCTAAGTGCCTCGGACCCAATCAAAAAGAGTTAGTTATGAAAAAAAAGTACATGAAGGACACTGCGGAAACCATTCAGGAGCAAGATCCTTAGTCAAACTCTAATCAGAGCAGGGTACTACTGGCCCAAAATGGAAGAAGAGGCTGAGAGTTTCGTAGCTAAATGCGACAAATGCCAACGATTTGCTAACAACATGCATCGACCAGCGAAGCTACTTCACCCGGTGATATCGCCTTGGCCATTCATGAAATGGAGCATGGACATAGTGGGACCCCTACCCCCAGCTAAGGAAAGGTACGGTTCTTGCTCGTATTAACTGATTATTTCACAAAGTGGGTGGAGGCAGAAGCTTATAAATAAGTGCGAGAAAAAGAAGTGAAGAGCTTCATATGGCGAAACATAATATGCCGCTTTGGAATACCGAAGGAGATCACATATGACAATGGCCCACAATTCATAGGCTCACAAATCACTGAATTCTTCAAAAGTTGGAAAATCAAGAGAATCTTTTCATCACCATATCACCCCGTAGCTAATGGGCAAGCCAAATCAACAAACAAAGTCATCGTTAACAACCTAAAGAAATGGTTGGAAAGAGCCAAGGGAAACTGGCTAGATGAGCTACCCGGTTGTATTATGGGCTTACAGAACTATTGCAAAAACAACTACGGGATTAACTCCATTCTCACTTGTTTACGGCTTGGAAACTTTAATACCGGTGGAAATTGGCAAACCAAGCACAAGATTCAAATAGCAATGGAAGAATCAAACAACGACAAGTTGAGGACAAATATGGACCTGCTCGAGCAAAGAAGAGAAGCTGCACTAATACGTATGGTGGCCCAAAAACAAATTATAGAGCGATATTACAACAGAAAAGCTCACCTCGGATATTTTAAAATTGGGGACTTCGTTCTCAAAAAAGTCTTCCAATCAATGAAGGAAGTCGGTGCAGGAAAGTTAAATCCGAATTGGGAAGGACCTTACAAAGTGTGTGGCATTGCTGGAAAGGCGCATATGAGCTAGAGACTATGGACGATAGAATCCTACCAACTAGTTGGAATGTTGTTCATTTGAAGAAGTACTACTTTTGAGTAAAAGGAATACCGCCGGTCAAGTATCATTATGTTCGATTTTACTTTTGTACAGTTAAAATTATACTAACCATTTTAGATGATAGGAAAAAAGCTAACCCATCACCAGATGATGATATTAGACCTGCAAAGACACGAGAAAGTAACTGAATTCTCGGTCTAGGGTTACAACTTTCTGATGGACGTTTTAAAGGGTTAAGCAGTCATCATCTAAAAACTATATACCTTCGAGTACCGTATGTTTTTCCTTTCCGGAAAAGGACCACAAGGAAGGAGTAGTCAAGTGCTCGAGATTTCATTCTTCAAAGCTCAAACACTTGGGGGACTATATAGTATGGAAGGCAAAGATGAAGCAAAGAAGACTATCAAAAAGTCAAAGCTCGATCCTGAAGATCCATCTTCCCAACAAGTAAAGTACTATGAGCAAAATCAAAGAGCCAAAGACTCTAAACACAAAGCCTGACTCAAAAACCTTCGAAAAATATATTTGTAAATATAAATGAGTGTTCAGGTGAAAGGAAGAACATTAGTTACGGGTAAAAATGCACATCCTTGTACTTACTCAGAAACTGTTGTAAATGAAAACAGTTATGAATGAAAGATCATCATCCTTATACTTACTCAAAAACTGTTGTAAATGAAAACAATTATGAATAAAAGATCATTATCTTTGTACTTATTCAGAAAACTGTTATAAATAAAATCATTTACGGATGAAAGATCATTATCCTTATATCTATTCAGAAAACTATTTGTGAGTAAAAACAGTTACGGATGAAAAAGCATATTTGGAAACTATTATCAATAAAAACAGTCATGGGTAAAAATTCATACCCTTACATTTAAAACTGTTGTAAGCAAAAACACTTATCCCCTTGTACTAATTTGACAAAACTATTGAAAAGAAAAACAGTTATGAGTGCAAGGTTATATCAAATCTGTTAAAAGAAAAAACAGTTGTAAAATGAGTTATAGACGATACATGAACACATGTGAAATGTTACGAAAGTTCAAATGCAAAAACATTCTTCAAAACATTATTGAAGAAAAACATGTGAAAATTTCTATCTCTCTTTTGTATATTTATACCATTATGAAGTTGAGACGTCTTCTTCATCAAGTGTCGATCAAAAAAGGGCCCTCTTTTGTAAAAACGTGCCTGTTACGAAAAAGTGCGAACAATCTAAGCATTTTTAATGCAAAGTCAAAAACTCATAGGTAAAACAAAAACCTCAAAAATAAAGTATGCAAAAACTTGAGAGTGAAACAGAAACTCGAAGAAAGTTAAAGATATGCTAACATTGATACTAATATATTATGGCAAAATAAACTAAGTGTTAACTAAGTCTATGCCGAGTTAATTTTTACATTTGATTGCCCCTAAGTTGCCAGTTGGGTACTTACAAAGGATCCAACTTTACCCCCGCAGGGACTGGGGGTAACCACCAATTGATACAAATTAAAAAAAAAGAAACCAAGTTCTTTAAACTTTTTAGATGGAGGTTGTCTTCACTGGCAGAAGGAGCATCTTGAGATGGGGAGACATGAGCAACATGGAACTCAACCTCAGGTGAAGAAAGGTTTTGACTTTGCTGAGACCTCTCAATCGTCTCTTTGGCTTTGGCAATTTCGGCTTCCAAGTCAAAACCCTCTTGGCCCATTTCCGTCAATGCGTCAAGGAGGGCGTTTAGATAACTAACATCAACGACTGCTTTGTCTTCAAGATCTTCATAATCTCTCTCCCATTGTTCAGCTTCAGCACTTAACTCATCTCGTTCAGCCACGACAACATCATGAGAGACCTTTAAAGGAGCAAGAGACCTTTCCAAAAACTGGACCTTCTCCAAAGAGTTACGGAGGTCTTACTTTGATTGAGTGAGAGATTGAACGAGTTCACCAAATTACTCCACCTTATGGTCCAACAAGGCCTTCAGGCTCCTAATCTCCTCAGAGGCACGGGAAAGCTGCTCTGCAAAAAAAGACTCTAAGACACTCTTATCCTTGCCTGCTTGGTTCGAAGATGCCTTCTCAACGGCCAGTTCTGCTGCAACAACTCTAACATGCTACTCCAAGGTACATTTTTCTTCTTCCATTGCCTCCATATCTAGCTGCAAACTCTCGTACTGCTCCTTCCAATTGATAGCCTTGGTTTGGAAATGCTTTGCTTCCTGCTCCATTTGAACGACCCTCTCCATTAACTCTGTGCCTACAAGTTTGATCTACATAAAAAAGATAAATTAGATACGGTAAGAGCTTATGTAAGTACGTATGAAAAGAAAACTTTACCTTTAAAGACGAGTGCACAATCTCATTCATCCAAGTTAGGGTACTGTATCTTTCCAGCTTAGACCTTTCAGTCGGGCCTATCAATGGCTTTAACCATACATCATCCTGGCCCGACTTTTTCAAGAGGCTACCCGTTGCTGGAACATCTACTACAACCTTCCTCATCTCCCCCCTGCTGGAAGACCCTACGTCTACAGCAGAAGGCACAGAAGCGGGAGTAGAAAAAAGAGCCACAGGTGAAGAAGGCTGGGAAACAGAAACAACCATGGGAACCGAAATAGCAGCGGGGGCAGGAATAGCCATGGGTGTAGAAGCGATAACGGGAGCAATTGAAGAAAACTTTTTAGGGGCAGGACGAGAGAAAACAGTAAGAGGGGCTTCATCAGAAATTGTACCAAAACCTTCACGGAACAGGAGATCAACAGATTCACGAACAGGAGAGGGAGTCACATCCTCAAGAGTAGAAAGTTCAGATTCAGGCACGGGAGGGTCACCAAAAGGTGAAGACTCATCGTAATGACCACCTTCCTCCTACGTGACATGTGGACTAGCAGACTCTCATCTTCCTCCTCTAAGGTCCTGGACCCACTTGCTTTTCTTTTTGATGAGGAGGAACCAACAATGATCTCCTGGGCCTTTTCCAGGGAAAACCTAGAAGCGGACACAGCCGCAACACAAATGCCACGAGTATCAAACCCTATCAAATGAAAGGGGTCAGGTAAAACCCTAAAGAAGAAAGAAGTAAAGGCAAAAAACTTTGCTCACCGTGGGTCTTAACCTTCCATCAAAACCTCCCAGAGAGGTACTTCCAAAAACGTTCTTCTAACGGAGCAATTAATAAGAGTTTTTCTACCCAATCTCGAAAACCGAAGACACTCTCAATGGTTCCCATGATTGCTGCAAAGAAAAGAAATAGTTACGGTACTGATAAAGTATCAAAAGCGAAAAAGAAGAAGGTGAGCAAAATTGTATTCACGTGCAAGATTCCACTTCTCAGAGAAGGGGAGATTTTCTTCACCTACTAAACCTACAGTAGGGACAACAACATATCAAAGGTACCACCCTCGATCTTTATCATCACCAGGAGTAACTAACACCCTTTTACTCCTCACTGTAAGAGTAAACACTCCTTGGCGGAATAACATCGGAGAATAGAGGTGAATAAGATGATGAAAAGTGAAGTTTACAGAAGCTAAATTTTCCAAATACCTAAGGCACTCGACGACTCGCCAAACAAGAGGACCGACTTGTCCCATACAAATTTTGAAAAATCGACAAAACTCGATAATAACAGGGTCGATAGGAGGCTTGAATCCTAATGTGAAAGGGTAAGTATAAACATAAGAATACCTGGTCTTCTAATAGGTTATTCTCTGGTTATTTCCAAGAACAATAACAAGGAAATCAGGCTTCCAATAACAATCCCTGCGTACAAGAGGCACCAAGCCCTCCGTTATCCGAGTAGGATAAAGTCCGGCACTATCATGCGAATACGTTGAAGAAAGTTGTTCTCTCATGGCCTGACTATCCTTGGCAAAAGAAAACTCTACATGGATAAGTTCATCGACCCTCGGCTCGTGAAGCGGTTCACTATGTCCTCTACTTTTTGACAAAGATCTTGAAGCCCTAACCCGTGAAGAAGATAAAGAAACAGAAGACCTAGAAGAAGATGAGGGAGTAACATGAGAAGAAGAAGCACCCTGGAAGGGATAGAACCTAAGCTCCTAAGTCTTCCGCCTCTCCTACTCCGAGTTGGAGATGAAGAGGGAGTCAATTCCTTAACATTAATGATTTTCTTAGATTGCTGTTTTGAAGAAGACATATTTACGAAGAATGAAGAATTTACAAATAAAGAAAGAAGGTTGGAAGTTTTTATACTCAAAGGAAACCATTAAAAAATGGAAAAAACAGTGATGTGAAAGTCATAATTGAAGTACTCACTTTGTGACTGATACATCCGCAAAAAGCCCTAAAAGGCGATGAGTAATTGCAGAACCAACTAGGAACTCCATGTTGCACGGGCATTATATGGAAGTGACAAGCGACGCCTACGTTCAGAGATGGATGCAATGTTACGAGTGAAACAGAGGCAAAATATTCCCGCCATAAATAAGTATCCTCTTACCAAATATTAATCGATAAATAAATGGTAAGTTCGGGGACTATCTGTATTGGTAAAAAAGAGCTTCACACATGTAATAATTGAGATGACTCAGCAATCTATGTGGAACAATTAGAACATGTCAACTGGACGAGCCTTTATGAAGAGGTACGAAATAAAGAGGCACGGAACAACATATTCATGGGGTAACCCAGATAACCTAATCGAGAAGATGAAGAGATACGGTCAGAATGAATCGGGGCAAGATACAGGGCAAATTCAGAGATCTTCCATTAATGAGCCAAACGTTACATAACCTTCACGCGACAGTTACGATTAATCATTGTAACGTTACATTAATGCCATTATAAGTCATTAATGCTCAATCACTGAAAAAGGTAGACGTTATATTAAGAAAATCCCTATATAAGGGAGTAAAATATAACTTGTAAAGACACGTTCGAACCGCTATTGCAATATACTGACTTTTTACGCATCTTACTGCTTTCTATTTACAAATTTATTTGCAATTATTAGTATATCCTTTGGTTATCAGAAACTCGTGTTCTTCCTAAATTAGCTTTGGAAGAGAATCTAATTCTTTGGTTAAACAAGAAGGCCGTGCAGAAATTAATTCAACAAGTCTAACATGGGATTGGAGGAATAAGTACATCGACTACCTAAAGCATGGGAATCTCTCCTCGGACCCAAAAGGATCGAGGGCTCTTCGAGCCAAAGCGGCTGGATTTTCACTTGATGAAAATGGAACATTATATAGAAAGACCTTCGATGGACCACTGCCAGTATGATTGGGACCGGGGGACACTGATTATGTGCTACGAGAAATCCACGAAGGCACTTGTGGGAACCAATCTGGTGCCGATTCTTCGGTTCGCAGGGTGATCAGAGCAGGGTATTACTAGGATAGCATGGAAAAGGACACCAAGGAGTTCGTTCGAAGATGTGATAAGTGCCAAAGATTTTCACCGATAATCCATAAACCCGGTGAACAACTACACTCAGTCCTATCCCTATGGTCATTTATGAAATGATGGACATCGTCGTCCCCCTACCAACGGCACAAGGTAAAGCTAGATTTATCTTATTTATGACCGACTACTTCTTAAAATGGGTAGAAGCGCAAGCCTTCGAGAAGATAAGAGCAAAAAAGTCATCGACTTCATATGGGACCACATCATATGTCGGTTCGTAATTCCCTCCCAAATAACATGTGATAACGGGAAGTAGTTCATCGGCAGCAAGGTGACGAAATTCCTCGAAGATCATAAAATCAAAAGGATCCTATCAATGCCTTATCACCCCAAGTGCAAATGGTCAAGCCGAGTCCACAAACAAAACCATCATCCCAAAACATAAATAAGAGGTTAGATGACGCGAAAGGAAAATTGAGGTACTATGGGGAGACCCCGTCTTCTTTAGTATATGGTTCTGAGGCATTGATCCCAGTCGAGGCCGTGGAATCGAACATCAGATTTTAACGTACCACCGAAGACTCAAACAACAAGGCCATGAACACTTCCCTCGAGCTACTAGATGAAAGACGCGAAGTCGCACTAGTTCGAATGGCCGCTCAAAAATAAAGGATCGAAAGGTACTACAACATAAGAACAATCCTTTGCCACTTCGAAGTCAGGGACTTAGTTCTAAGGAAATTCACCCTCAATGCTCGAAACCCAAATGAAGGGAAGCTAGGCCCAAATTGGGAGGGATCGTACCGTGTCCTTAGAGTCGTAGGCAAAGGATACTACAAACTTAGCACAATGGAAGGCGAGCAACTACCAAGCAATTGGAATATATCATTGCTCAATTGCTATTATTGCTGAGGCATGTCCTTCTCCCCTTTTTCATTTACATTTTATACTAACTCTTTATAGGTGATTTGTTGGAGATATCGAAGCACCCTTCAGCTCAAAGACCTTCGATTTTAAAGCATGTGTTGCACTTTTTTCCCCTTAGATCAGGTTTTATCCCAAATGGATTTTATCGATAAGGTTTTTAACGAGGCAACACCTATATGCTACCTGAGGAAAACGCAACAAGTATTCAAGGCTTCTTTTCAACCAACCTCGAATACTGTGGGCATCACCCTCAGGTTACATTTTCAAAGAAAACAAGCCATGCCAAGAAGGGCCTCGATAGGAGAATGTTGTAATGGGCCAAACGGTCTAATGAACCGTGTTCATGTAGAATAGTCGATTCCTCGATGGCAAAAATATTTACGCATGTATCAATTACTCGAAGAATCATTCTTGTTATATCAAAACACTTTGTGCCTCAAAGAAGTCAACTATTTTCAAAATACTACGGTCATATGAAAAGGATACGAGCAAAATAATGCTGCTCGGAGACGTCCGACTTCTGCCATAAAACTAAAGGTCTTCAAATACTTCAAAAAAACCGGTTAAATTAGGCTACTCGACAAAAGTAAAGGGGCTTCGATAAAATCAACCCTCAAACAATGAGAAAGCTTCAAAAATATCGGCCTTCGAGAAAACCCCAAGAGGTATTCAATTATCATTGCACATCGACTTATAAATAAGGTTCTGATAAGTCGAACCATAAAAAATCCGAACGAATATAAAAACATGCCAAGGCATAAAAAAATATTTACTAAGTCTTTAGCCAGAAAGAGGGAAAATTGTAGTCATTTTAGAGGCTGAATTGGCCCAATCTAAAAAGAGCCTAAGGGCCGATATGTAAAAGCCTAAGGGCCAACCTAAAGAGCCTAAGGGCCGATATTAAAGAACCTAAAGGCCGACATAAAAAAGTCTAAGGGCCAACTTAAAAGAGCCTAAGTACCGATGTTTTAAAGCCTAAGGACCGATACTTAAAGAACTTAAAGGCCAAAGCATGTCGTGCTCGAGACCTTACCTAGCTCGGAATCGAAGTCCCTTCACCCCGAATTGGAACCAATACTCGAAGGTTATAACATCAAAAATCAAACAAACTTCAAAGAAAAATTGAAGACAAAGAAGAATGGTCAAAGAAACTCCTTTTTTCTTTCTATATGTACAAAAGATATTACATGAGAGTTGTTCAAAACAAAAAAATTATACAAAAACAAAAGACACAAAAAATCCTCACCCCGAAGGCGTTCAAATAGATGGCCACCGTCATGTCGGCCTTGGCTTGTATTTCTTTAACCTCGGCTTAGGCATCCATAACTTCAGCCTTGGCCTTCGCAAGACCAGCCTCGAGCTCGGCTATCCTGCCCGCCTGAATCAAGTTGCTCTCTTGAGCATTTTGAAGTTGAACTTCAAGGATGAATACTTTTTCCAATGCATCTTTTTTGGCCACGGCAAGGGTGTCCATCTGTGCCTTCCATTTATTGCACTCGGAGTTGACTTGGTCGACCTCACCCCGAAGGCGTTCCAGCGTATCTACCTTTTTCTGCAACTGAGACATCGAAGTGTTAGCCTCCGAAGAAGGGAGAGGGAGTCCATATTTTTTCAGAACTAAGGTTACCTGCTTCTCTAGCTTGTCCTCGTATTCACGAGCTTTGGTAAACTCCGACCCAAGATGCCTCAATTTCTTTTCCTTCTTGTCATAAAGAAACTTGAGTGATTTCTCCTCGTTCGAGGATCTACGCAATTTGGCATCACAGTGTCGCAGCTCAGTCTTGAATTTTCTGAAGGCTTACAGAAAGGAAAGATAGATTAGACAAAAGAAGAAAGTATGACGTTGGAAAAATTATAGTGTTGTTAAAAACTTACAATTGAGCAAAGACGTTGAGACTCCTCGAAGATTGAGCTCGCATCCGTTGGTTCAGCCTCATTGACCCCGGCAAAGCAACCCTAGAACGGGTCGTTTTCACCCGGGACTCTACCTAACTCGGGCGTCTTTAAGTTCTGAGCGTCCCTTATGGCATCTTCGGAGAAGGCTGGAAATGACGGCGAATGACATGCTGTCACGACCTTGGGGAGATCACCCGAGGCGCTCTGTTTGGGTAGGGGAGCTTCGAAGCTCACTCCCTTTGGAGTATTTCCCAAAGTCTGAGCAGCAGTCACCAAGTCAGGTGATGCAGGGCCTTCATCCCTTTTCTCTTTTAGAACTTTTCCTTCGAGGCTAGAGGCCTCGGTTTTAGCAGGCTTAATAGCCTTAGAATACTTTTTGGTCTAAGTCACAACCGTCGAACCCTCCACCTCGTCGTCATCAGCATCCATGGACCGGTGGACAAAGTCAAAATTCTCATTGATGACAACGTTTTTCTTCCGCCTCCGAGAACACTCTTTTGCTTTGAGTGTCCTCGCATTTTGAGGATCTTCCTCTCTTATTATTCTTCTTTCGCTTTAAAGCCGAGGACCTTTCTTCCTCCCCGAGAGGGGCGGGCCTCATCTCAGAGAACTCGCCCATACCTGGGACAGTGGAATCAGGTCATATGAAGAAAGGTATTTTTATTAAGGAAAGAAATATTATAACACTTACCGTGGTGTTTCGCTTACCACTTGCCCTTCGACATGTCCCGCCACTTGCTTTTCTCGTATGTCGAAGTAGCAGCTAGTTTGCGAGCCCAGTCCTCGAGGTGGAGGACCACATTAAGCATCTGCGTGACCGTTGTGGGAGAGGAAAAGGAACATTTATGTGAAATTTAGCAAACATTATGAGAAAGAAATAAAGAAAAGTATTTTACTTACGTTCAAAGTTCCATTTCTCGGGGAATGACAGGAACTCCTTGGGAATAACGTCGATGGTCCTCACCCGGATGAAACGGCTTATCCAACCTCGATCCCTGTCTTCGTCGTTACTGGAGAAGAAGGACTTGGTGGATCGGCGTTGGAGTTTGATTAATCCTCGGAAATGTTGAGGTCGGTATAATCGGATGATGTGGCTGAGGGTGAATTTCGAGCCCGACCTTTTCAACAAAGAACTTCATCATTATTACGATCCGGCAGAAAGACGGATGAATCTGGCCCAGGGTAACTTGATACTTTTGACAAAATTCGAGCACGAGCGGGTCGAGAGGGCCTAATGTAAAGGGGTATGTATACGCACTCAAGAACCCCTCTACATAGGTCGTGATGTCCTCTTCACGAGAGGGTATTTTCAAAACAACCTTCTCCCCCCGTTTACACTCTCTCCTCACAGCTACGAGATGTCTCTCCTAGATTGATCTTATGTACCTCGATGCATGTTCTCGACGACCGGGGACATCAGGAGGGTTCTCTATTGTAAATCTCTTCTTCAAGGAAAAACTACTCAATACGATCTCATTAAGCGTCGGCACTTTACCGCCGGCCGGACGGGAAGTAGAACTAGAGGTTCCTTCTTTCTGAGGAACGGATTTGGAAGTTTTGGCCATAGTTTCTTTAGAAAAAAAAAGGAAGAGATGAATAAACAGGCAAGGTTTTGAGATAATACGACGAAGTAACTGGTGGAGGAAAGGAAGCTTGTAGAGGAAATTAGGTGTTGCAAAGTGGTAAAGCTCTTAACGAGAAAAGGAATCAAGTATATATAGAGAAAAGCGACGACTGTTCATTGACATTGATGGCCGACCGACTTAGACGAGCAATTATGGCTTTTGGGGAAGAGAATCGACGGGTCACTTCGGTCACTTCAGCGCTTACGTCATAAGGAGTGATGTCATCATAAAGGGCACCAAAGGGTCGAGAATTAAATTTATTTCCTATCGTTTCATTTTAAGAAACACGGGGACTATTTGTGTACGGTCGAAATCAGGAGGTCCGATTTCGAAATACCTTATTATCACAATCTCGAGTTCAGCCTATTCGAAGTGAGGGTCGAGCCCAACTTGAAGACGCATGCCTCTAAGGAGAAAAATCGAGGGCTCGACACAACCTACCTTGAAGGCAGTAAAATTTCGATGACACTCAAGAAAGAACGGGAATCTCTCAAGGACACGTGGTTGAAGGCGTAAATTGTGAGATAAGATTTGTACGAAATAGTACAAATCTGTACTCGGACGTTATACAGTTGTACCAATAATATTTTTGTCATAATTAGAAACATACCATATTAGGGTTTTCCCCTCCTATATAAAGGGGATCCTAATCATTTGAAAACATACACAATTCACTGCAATAGATCATTCTACTCTGCTTTTCTCGTTTATTGTGCTCTACAATTGTTCTTCAGCATTATTACTCTTAGTTTACTGTTCATACTTTATTACTATTTACTAACCTCGAGACCCCCGAGGCTATCGAACTTGAGGTCCCTATTCCTTGGACAACACTGGTTTGGTTTATCATTTCTTCTCATTTATACTTAATATTTTTTGTCTATTTACTAATATTGAAATAAATCACATAGTTTTAGAACCATAAATCTAATATAATTATTACCACTATTTTTGAGGTAAACAAAAGTTTATTAGGGGTCATATTTTAAATAATAATTTTTTTTAAGACAGAGTATATCTAATAAGACACTGTGATAAAATTTAGGGTTGCCGTCACATTTCGATCTTTTAGTTCCCTCAACTTTACTTCTAACATTGGTTTCACTCTTCATCGTTGATTTAACAAGAAGATGTAATGTCTGAGGAAGAAGACGAATTAGGAAAGTGATAGAAGGGGTCATTTCTATATTGGTCCTATATTAGTCAGATGGGTTGGGCTCATTAGTGGGTCTTCACTATATGAGACTTTATCATAATGGGCCAAGGAAGAGAGGATGGGCCCAATTACAGATTAGCCTACAAGTATTAATACGCAGAAGAAAGGAAGGGGGAACAAATTCTGGTATTTTTCTGTTACAACTTCCCAACTAATTCTCTTCCAACCTTATTCTCTTCTTCTTTCTCTCTAACTACTTTCTTCTCTTCTTCTTCTTTCAGGTCATTCATGGAGTCATTGTAGTTCTAGAGTAGTAGATACATTGTAACCATTTAAATATACATTGTAACCATTTGATTCTATTAGAATTCAATAAGAATTTCTACATCTTCTATTCTCTTCTTATCAAATTTTATTCCAATTTCTAGTATATTACAATTGGTATCAGAGCTAAATCCTAGCACCATGACTGCCCCAAAAACTCGAGCAAAATCTACAGAGGAAAATATTAAAAAACTGGAGACCCAGTTGCACAATTACATGGCGGAAACAAATAAGAAGCTGTAATCTACTGATTCTAAAATGGATGATCTAAACCACAAGTTTGATGTCATGATGGATAAGATATTTCTGCAAGGATGGGATCCTTGGTAGCGCCCCAGCTGATGCTCATCATATTGAAGGATCGAGCAGTAGGATGAGGATGATGGAGCCACAGGAAAATTCTGTAGGGAAGCTTTACTAGAACAGTTCTGCTGGTAAAGTGGACTGCTCTTACTTTGAAGAAGGAGATCCCAGATCTTGGCTGCGAAAATGTGAAAGGTACTTCCATTATAATCAAATATTTGACCCACAACAGAAATTAGATACTGCAGTTCTTCACTTAAATGGGAGAGCTGAGTCATGGTTTTTCTCTTACCAAGTGAGTAGGGGTGTGGTAAGGTGGTCAGATTTTGTTGAGGAGATTTGCAAAAGATTTAATGATTCTGATAATAGTCATTTTAATCTACTGGGAAAATTTAAGAGAATTGAACAAAATGGAACTGTGAATGAATATTTGGAGAGATGTGAATGAATATTTGGAGAGATTTGAGGATTTGAAAGCTTGGGTACTAATTAAACACCCCACTATTCCTGAAGAATTTTTCTTAGGGTTCTTCATTGAAGGATTTAAGGAAGAAATCAGGCATACAGTTAAGATGCTTGATCCATTTTCCCTAAGTCAAGCTGTGGAGAAGGCTAGACACAAGGAAGAAATACTGGATTCTATAAGTAGGAAGAATAGAGGAAGTGCAGGGAGACAGCCAAATTAGTACAGTTCTTATAATGGGGCATCTGGAGGAAGAACAACTGGAGGTTTACAAAAAGAGAGTTATTCTAACTCTACCTTATCTGAAAAAAAAATTATTTGAAGCAAGAAAAGCTAGGGATGAGTGTTAAAGATGTGGAGAGAAGTATTTCCCATGCCATCAATGCAAAGATAAACAATTGAATATATTGCATGGGACTACAGAACAGGACATAGTGGAGGAGAATCAAAGAATAGAAGAAATATAGGTAATTGATAATGACCAGGGAGAGATAATTGATGAGACCATAAGCCTCAATGCCTTGTTAGGTACTGTAACCTCTACTACTATTAAGTTGAAAGGGGTGTATGGGAAACCGAAATTGATAATTCTAGCTGATAGTGGTAGTACTCATAGTTTTGTGGCTAGTAGTTCTGCCAAACAACTGGGGTGTGTAATCAAGGAGGATGCACCCATGAGGGTTACTGCAGCTAATGGTAGCCACTTGATGAGTTACCACTCTTGTCCTTCATTCAAATGGAAGATACATGGGATTGAATTTGAGCATAAGCTCATATTATTGGATGTTGGAGGGTGTGATATGGTGTTAGGAGTAGACTTGATGAGAAAGCATAATCCAGTCCTATTTGACTTTATTGGCTATAGACTCCAAGTGGGGGTCAATGGTAAAAGAGTGGAGTTGAAAGGTTGTTCAGAAGAAGGTCAACTGCAAGCTATGACTGCCTCTAGGGTTAAGCAGTTGCTAAAGAAAGGTCAAGTAATGTGGGCACATCTATTTTCAATTTCAGCTAAACAAGTAGAAGTGACAACATAATTACCTGAAGAAATCAGATCAGTGCTCCAGGACTTTCCAAAGGTGTTTGTAAAGCCAAAGACCTTACCACCAAGCAGGGATCATGATCATTCCATTCCTCTCAAACCTGATGCAGCAGCAGTGAGTATTAGACCTTACATGTATAATTACTTTCAGAAGAATGAAATAGAGAAGCAGGTTAATGAAATGTTGACAAATGGAATTTTTCAGCCTAGTCATTCTCTATTTTCCTCACCAGTTCTTTTAGTTAAAAAGAAAGATGGTAGTTGGAGGTTTTGCATTGATTATAGGGATCTTAATAAGATGACAATTAAGGACAAATTTCCTATACCTTTGGTAGATGATTTAATGGATGAACTTAATGGATCATGTATTTACTCAAAAATTGACTTGAGGGATGGTTATCATCAAATTAGAATGAGTGAAGGTGACATTTTTAAAACTGCATTTAGAACTCACTTGGGCCATTATGAGTTCAAGGTCATGCCGTTTTGCTTGACCAATGCACCTGCTACCTTCCAAAGCCTAATGAACCATGTGTTCAAACCTTTTTTGAGGAAGTTTGTGTTGGTGTTCTTTGATGATATACTAATCTACAGCCCTACATTAGAAACTCATGCTATCTATCTTAGAACAATATTAGAAGTTCTACAGAAAGAGCAGTTGTATGCCAAGCTGTCCAAATGTTCTTTTGGGCAGGACAGGGTGGAATATCTGGGACATATTATCTCAAGAAGAGGGGTAGCTACTAACCCTTCTAAGATTGAAGTTATGTTGTCTTGGCCTGTACCAAAGTCCATCAAAGCTCTCAGAGGGTTCCTAGGTCTCACAGGCTACTATATGAGGTTTGTTAAGTCCTATGGAGTAATCCGTAAACCATTAACAAACCTGCTCAAGAAGAATGCATTTCAATGGAATGAGGAAGCAGAAGTGGCTTTTCAGAAACTTAAGAAGGCTATGGCAACTGTTCTAGTATTGGCTTTAACTGACTTCACAAAGCCTTTTGTGGTGGAAAAAGATGCATGCTCCACTAGAATAGGAGCTGTATTGATGCAGTCTAGCAGACCTATAACATATTTCAGTAAGGCTCTAGCTCTTAAACATAGGGGGCTTTCTGCTTATGAGAAGGAATATATGGTTATGCTATCAGCCATAGACAAGTGGAGAAATTACTTACAAGGAGGGCACTTCATTGTGAAGACTGACCATCAGCGTTTAAAATACTTATTGGAGCAGAAGGTAACTACAGCTCTACAACAAAAGGGCCTAACCAAGCTACTAGGACTAGACTATGAGGTGCAATACAAAAAAGGGGGTAGAAAACAAGGTGGCAGATGCCTTGTCCAGAAGACATGAGGAGGACTCTACTATTTTAGCTCTTTCCTCCACCTAGGCCACTTGGATTGAAGAAGTGTGTGATAGCTATGAATCTGACCCCCTAGCCTTACAATTACTGAGTAAACTAACAATTTCTCCTTCCAGCAACACAGATTATGCATTGCAGCAAGGTGTTATATGGTATAAACACAAGATTTATACTGGGAGAAGCACTACTTTGAAAACTAAAATTTTAGAGGCTTTGCATCAGTCACCTGTTGGAGGGCATTCAGGGCAACAGGGAACCTATAGGAGAATACAATATGTGTTCCATTGGCCAAACATGGAAGCAAAGATTTGTAAATGGGTAAGTGAGTGTGATGTGTGTCAAAGGGTTAAATCAGAACACATTCACCCACCTGGACTTCTACAACCCCTTCCTATACCCACACAAGCATGGCAGGATATATCATTGGATTTTGTAGAAGGATTACCCAATTCTAGGCATAAAAATGCAGTCTTGGTAGTTGTTGATAGATTTACCAAGTATGGGCACTTTTTTTCAATCAAGCACCCTTACACAGCCCAGGATGTATCATAATTGTTTTCTAAGGAAATCTATAGGCTACATGGGCTGCCTAGGACCATTGTCTCAGATAGAGATGTTGTGTTCACCAGCCACTTTTGGCAACATCTCTTCAAGGCATTGGGAACTAAGATCAACATGAGCACGGCCTACCACCCTCAGTCAGATGGACAGACAGAGAGATTGAATAGATGCATGGAAACCTATTTGAGGGCTATGGTCTTCAATAATCCTAAGCAGTGGGAAAAGTGGTTACATTTGGCAGAATGGTAGTACAACACCAACTATCACAATTCCCTCAAAACTACACCGGCACTCTATGGGTATACCCCTCCACAACTTCCCTTGGGGTCCTTGCCACAGACTGAGCATCAGTCAGCAAGAGAGTGCCTAGTTCAGAGACAACAGATGCTGTAGTCTCTAAGGGATAATTTGACACAGGCCCAATCTAGAATGAAGTTTTATGCTGACAAGTTAAGATCTAAACGAGAGTTAATGGTTGAGGATCTAGTCTATCTTAAACTACAGCCATATCGATAGTCTTCCATCGATGTCAGGAGAAATGTCAAGTTATGTGCTCGTTTTTATGGACCTTATAAGGTCATGCAATGAATCGGAACAATGGCTTACCGGTTGGAGCTTCCAGAAGGATCTCAGCTGCATCTTGTTTTTCACATCTCCCAGTTGAAAAAGCGGGTTGGCCCGTCCATTACTCCGCAGCTACAACCTCTAATTTGTGATGATGAAGGAAGGATCTTGATTCAACCCGTGGCCATCCTTCAAAGGCGTATGGTGAATGTAGATAATGGTGTGGGGGTGAAGGTATTGGTTCAATGGACAAATCTGAGGGAAGAGGATGCTACATGGGAGGATTGGAGCTACATTAAAAGCAGATTTCCTGATTTTGTTGCTCGGCAAAGACCTTGAGGACAAGGTCGTTCTTGGAGAGGTAGGGATTGTAATGTCCGAGGAAGAAGACGAATTAGGAAAGTGATAGAAGGGGTCATTTCTATATTGGTCCTATATTAGTTAGATGGGCTGGGCTCATTAGTGGGTCTTCACTATATGAGACTTTATCATAATAGGCCAAGGAAGAGGGGATGGGCCCAATTACAGATTAGCCTACAAGTATTAATACGCAGAAGAAAGGAAGGAAGGGGGGAACACATTCTGGTATTTTTCTGTTACAACTTCCCAACTATTTCTCTTCCAACCTTATCTTTATCTCTAATTACTTTCTTCTCTTCTTTTTTCTTTCAGGTCATTCATGGAGTCAATGTAGTTCTAGAGTGGTAGATACACTGTAACCATTTGATTCTATTACAATTCAATAAGAATTTCTACTTCTTCCATTCTCTTCTCATCAAATTTTATTCCAATTTTTAGTATATTACAGAAGCTAAAGTTTACCTTTTCAATGATGCAATTGCAATGTATAGTACTACAGTATTAGATCAAAAACTCTTTGGTTGCTTTTTGCTTAGGAGTAAGCAAAACTAGAAAATTAGCATGCCTCCTCTCTTGTTTTTCCTTATCAATAAATCCAAATAAACTACATCTTTGTTTTGTCGTATAGTCTATGTAACAATTTTTAAACAAATGAACATCTAGTAAAAAACCTTGAGTTTTTCCAGTTGGTTATTGTGTTGTTGTTTTTTTTTTTTTTTTTTTTTTTGTAACTTGGTCCTGGTTCAACACGACGTAATATAAGGAACATAACAAAGAATAACCAAATTATTAAGTATTTCTTTACTACTTATTTAAAACCATGTGAAAAATATATGATAGTTAACTATGATTATAGACTAATAAATAAAATGACATGTGTCATTTATTTATAGGATAGGTGTAACCACTCGGTGCGGTTAAGTATTTACCGCTTTGCAACAATCTTCCAGAAAAATATTAAACGCACAACTCAATATTTATTTAATTCGACCCAAAACTTATTTCGTTTTCATTGAATTCATTATACAATATGTTCGCAAAATTAAGAGATGATTATATTACTAAGGGTAAATCAGTCTTTTCATAAGGTTTATATAAGGATAAATAAGTTAAAAGAATTGTAACAAAAATATCAAAGCAAGGGAAGTAACTGGATTATGGCAAGCCACGGGCCGGGGAGGTCAGTATGAAGCAAAAAGTGAGGAGATTTTTTCTGAAATTGTCCCTAATTACACGGTTAAACCAATTAGTATATTTTTTTCCAGCTTTTCTCTTCTTTCCTTATTTTCTTATTTTTTAAAAACTTCCTCCCTAACCCCCCTTCTCTCTCTCTCTCCCACTATAACTTGGGGACTACTTCGTTAACCGTTCTCTTTCTTCCAATTCTCATATATTACTTCACATAATATATACTCCCTCCGTTCTAATTTATGTGAACTTATTTGACTAGGCACGGAGTTTAAGAAAAAATGAAGATTTTTGAAATTTGTAGTCCTAAACAATTCAAAAAGGAGCCAATAGTATTTGTGTGGTTATAAGAGCATCTCATTAAGGGTAGAATTGTAGGTTTAACCAAAATTGTTTCCAAATTTAGAAAGGGGTCATTGTTTTTTAAACGGACCAAAAATGAAATAGGTTCACATAGGCTGGAACGGAGAGAGTATCTAACTCCATCGAAGTATTCAATATTTTGGCAACTACCAAGCAATGGTAATTCAAAGGGTTTTTATTCAAAGCAAAAGATGAAGGGGGAATTGTATCCTCACTTCAAAAAATTGGGGGAGTTATGAAACTTGATTATGTAAAAGTTTTTATGGAGGATTTTGATAATTGATTTGGTCAAAAATCAACCAAATACGTTTATCTTATATTGTCCTTTTCGTTCATTCCTCTCCATGACTAATTGCATTGTAAAGTTAAATTACTTGTTTCTTCTTTGAATAGGAAACCACTTAGAGTTTCATTTGAAGAGTTGACTATATCATTAAATTAATGTTAGGCCTTGCTATAAATACCTGACTTCACTTAATAGTTTTTAATCACAAATCACCTCAAAGAAAATAGGAAGATCATTACATAAAAAGTATAGAGATATATATGGCCAAGTCACTAGTCAGTTACACAACCTTCCTTGCTCTCTTCTTCTGTTTCCTCCTATTTTATCCAATGGTTGGTACTTCATTTATTGCCCTTTTCTTTACGTAGATATTCCTAATAATATATCTCAGCTTCGGGTCTTGAATGAATTTTTTAGTAGGGAACACTTTCATCACTAACGTGCCCTACACGATGTAAATCCAGATTAATCGGGATAGTAGATATCAGATACCAAATGGTTAAATGAAAAAATTCATATATTTCAATTCCAATTAATGATTTTTTTCCAGGTAGAGATACAAGTGGCTGAGGGCAAACTTTGCCGAAGGAAGAGCAGGTTTTACCGTGCCATTTGCTTGGGTAGTAGCGCCGGTTGCAACACAACGTGCAAAAGGTTAGAGAATGCACACTCTGGTCGTTGTGTTATAGAAGGCATTATTAGACCAACTTGCTACTGCTACCGCAATTGCGAATAAGAGTACTCAAATTCTTCTTAGATTTTGGCTACTCATATATTATAAATAATGGTCTGGTGTCTTGACTCTTGTATGAGAAGAATAAAAACACTACCAATTCACTAGAAATGCAGCTATTGTGATTGTACTATCTTCTTGTGAATTTTGTGTCAAGAGAGTTCATCTAAGTGCTTTCAAGAAACTTTATTTGGTTTCAAGTCATCACATTCAACTTTCCAACAGATAGTTAACACAGATAGACACACTTGTGAAGCAAATAAAATGACTGCATCATCTGGTACCATCCAAATTCTGGAGAATGCTTTCTATAACATCCATCAAACTGAAGCCACAAAAAAAAAAAAAGATTATAATGTTGCTCCCGAACGCACACGCAAGTAATATAGGATTGTAAGTCCAAATATCGCATCCACAGGGACTTGTGATTCACTATCAACTAAATTAAACTAAGACAATATATTAATCTATTCAAGCGAATCCTAACGTATGAATATTTAATTAAAATTAATCTAGAGTAACAAATTAAGATATTAAAGAAAATAAGTTGGCGAAATTAGACACGAATTCAATTTGAGTGAATATTCTAGAGTTGTGAGTTAGCTAACAATCCCGTTGAGTTTTCCACTTAAATCGTCTAATTAATTTATCTGGTTTATTGGTTGTCGGGGTTAATATTGCTCGTATTTTTCTCCCGAAGTACAACTCGCATATTCACGCTAATCTAACGCATATATTCCTATGAAATTAGAATCACTACTAAAAATTCGGCTAAAAGCGACCAACCATTGGCGACAGAAATTGGTCTGTCAAAAAAAGCGACCACACTTGGTTGCTAAACGGGATAAAATAATCAAAAAATAATTAGCGACCACAATTGGTCGCTACTTGGTCGATAATCTGGTCAAAATGTTGACCGGACTGGTCAGACTTGCTTGGTCAAAGAAATATTAAATTTAGCGCCCAACTTTGGTCGCTAAAGTGGGACCCAGATATAATTTTTTTAATAATTATATTATTATTTTAAATAATTATAAAATTTAAATAAATAAAATTTAAATAATAATTTAGCGACCAACTTTGGTCGCTAAAGTGGGACCCAGATATAATTTTTTTAATAATTATATTATTATTTTAAATAATTATAAAATTTAAATAAATAAAATTTAAATAATAATTTAGCGACCAACTTTGGTCGCTAATCGTGGACCCAGTACTAACGTTCAACAATTATCTTATTATTTTAAATATTTTATAAAATATTTAAAATAATAAGATAATTGTTGAACGTTAGTACTGGGTCCACGATTAGCGACCAAAGTTGGTCTCTTTTCAGGTCAACATTGGTCAAAATTAAAAATCACTTTTATATTTACTATATAAATAATATAAATGTAATCCAATAACACTTTTGTAATACAAGAGATGAATACACTAAAATATACTCTAACATGCTATATATGTAG